>VSTD030004704.1:0-10144 GCA_008808055.3 Sporobolus alterniflorus
GTGTGTGTGTGTGTGTGTGTGTGTGTGTGTGTGTGTGTGTGTGTGTGTGTGTGTGTGTGTGTGTGTGTGTGTGTGTTGGCCTCATCTTTGGCCATACAACACTCACAAGCTTGAGTTTCGATCGAAAAGGTGTCTTCCTTGGGTATAGCATCTGTCACAAAGGTTACAAATGTTTAGATGTCACCACTGGATGAGTTTATATCTCTAGAGATGTCATGTTCGATGAGAATGTATTCCTTTTTCTAAACTTCATTCTAATGCAGGAGCACAACTTCGAGCCAAAATTCTCCTCCTTGCACCATCGTTGCGCAACTTCTATGGGGATGTTGTAGTAGCTGATCATAGGGCTCATGATGCTAACCCTATTGTTGAGAATGTTGGTGTGCAGGCTAAGGAAGTAACTAATGAACAAGGACAACAGGAAGACATGTCAGAAAGCATTGAAGTTCCTATGGGTCCAGTGGCTGCAATTGATCCGGCTGAATCAGCCTCGGATCAAGCATCTGCCAACGAACATGAATCTGCTCGGGATTCTGAACCAGTCTCCAGGGTGCCCGTGACGGCTCCCGCACTCAACACGTGACAAAATTTTGTGCCGGAGCATGGCGTGTGCGCACCTGAATCCCCTAGATCCTCTAAGATGCACGGATTTGTGGCCGGCTCTGCTACAACTTCTTCCACATCAGCTGCTCCATGATTCACTATAGATGTTTTGGACATGCCCATGCAGTCTGTTGTCACTCGACCACACACACGGCTCCAGGACAACATAGTGAAGCCCAAGGTCTTTATAGATGGAACTGTTAGGTATGATCCTCTTGGTTTGGTCATGACACGTGAGCCCCAAACTCTGCATGAGGCCTTGCATGACAAGAACTGGAAATGTGCCATGGATGAAGAATTTTTTGCACTTATGAAGAATGAGACCTGGCATTTGGTTCTAGCATATCAAGCTCAGAATATAGTTGACTACAAGTGGGTGTACAAGATTAAATGAAAAGTTGATGGTACCATCGATAGATACAAGGCAAGATTAGTTGCAAAGGGCTTCAAGCAAAGGTATGGCAATGATTGTAAAGAGACCTTCAGTCCAGTGGTTAAGATGTCAACTATATGTATTATATTATCCATAGCAGTCTCAACTAATTGGTGCCTCAAACAATTGGATGTGCAGAATGTGTTTCTCCATGGTATTCTAGAAGAGGATGTGCATATGAAGCAACCACCTAGGTATGTGAGTTCAGTTCATCCGTTGCATGTTTGCAAACTTAACTAAGTTGTGTATGAGTTAAAACAAGTGACAAGAGCATGGTATATCAGGTTGAGTGCCTAGCTACCAACTCGGGTTTGTGGTCTGAAAGGCTGATACTATAACACCCTGTGTTATGAAGACAATAATCAACATCATTAGGCCACTAATCAAGTCTTAATCCTAGAGCTAATCATGTCGTCAAGTGAGAATCAAATCCAAATTCAAATTAATTCAAAAAAACATCAAATAAGGCTTCTAAAGAAACTTCAAAATCTTCCATAAAAATATACCTTGGAGATATTTTTAGATGTAACTAGGTGTAAAGAAAAAATTTTAGGCCAAGTTTCATATTCTTATTACACCTCTAGGTATTTAAATTTAATCCTAGAAGGTTCCAACAACTTTTGTCTTCCCTGAATTTTACTTCAAATTTGAATTCGAATCTGGGAAAGTCGCAATAACAAAAGTTGTTCCGTTTGTCGAAAACTATCACCCATTATTTTTATCCAATTTTTTCAAGATCGTGAAGGTCACTTTTGGAGTGAATCAAGTTTGAATGAAATTTGAAGATTTAAATTAATTTAAATCCATGGGCAGGACCCACCTGTCAGCTGCCTCCGTTGCTCTCCCCCGCACCGCACTGTGCAACCACACGGACCGCCGCTGTAGCCATCCCGTGGCACTATCACCGCCATGGTCATGCCCATGCCGCTGATGCCGGCCACCACCCCCTCCCCTTTTCATCGTCAGGACAAGGTTGTCCCCCCTCCCCCCCACGCCATCCTGGCTTCCCTTTCTCTCCTTTCCACCCGACCCAAGAGCTCCTTCCTCCACCTGCTATAGCCACTGCTTTGAGCTCCGATATGTCGTCGCCTCGCTGCTCCCCTACCCCAACCAAGCCTCAAAACAAGAGACTTTAGCTCCTACTAGCTTCTACCTCGTCCCTAGTGAACCAGTGAGCTTGCCGAATTTTCATTTTTCACCATCGGGCATGAACGGTGCCTCTTAATCGTCTCGCTATAAATTAGTCGCCTCTGGTGAGTTGCTTGGCCTATCTTTCCACTCCGAGGAGCCCCACAAGCTTGCAGCCCTATCTAACCCCTCCTCCCCTCTCATCGTTGGCCAGCAGAGCTAAAATCGCTGTCGTCGTCCACCGTCGACAGCAATGACAAAGCTGTCCCGGTTCTTCTTCATCCACTTCGGGCTGCCTGAGGTCCAGCAAAGCCCATGGAGCATGAAGACCCAGACCTAGTCGACTGCACCAAGCTCGCAACGCCGCCGAACGTCGGCGTTCCGACACCTCTCATCGTCGATGTTTCTCCCGTGAGTTCCGGCAGTTGAGGACCACTTTGCTATGCTCCCCTTCTCATGTTATCCATTTGAGCCACCTGTTGTGATGAGTAGTGACTGGTAATGCCAGTCCGACGAGTGCACCACCACGCTCTCGTCGCCGCCGCCACGCACCGTCGAATGCCGGCTAGGCCGCGCAGGCCACATGGGCTGGCTGGGTCGCCTTTGTGCTTGGCGTGTGATTCTGCCAGGCCCGGTTTCCGTGAGGTAGTCACCCGATCTGGTGCGGTTGTCACCATGTGACCCTTGTGTTGCGTGATCTGATTGGTCGATTCAATTTTTCCATTAATTTAAATCCCGATATATATAAATCCTAGGAATTGTTTCAAACTTCCAAAATTCATATAAATTTGTGGAAACCTCGGAACAATACAAAATAAATTTTGTAGGAATCCTTGTATAAAGATCTACACAATGCACTTAACCATACTTTTATGTATAAAATTTCAATAAATCAAAACTTGATTAAATTATTTACAACTTCCTTGTGCATGGTAAAATATTGAAACTTGGCATACTTATTCCTCTAATGATCTGTTGCTTCTAGTAAATAGGTCACATTTATTCAATGCATAGATTCATAGTTATGAATTAATTTTGCTTTACAATTGATTAAATCATTCTAAATTATTCTTGCATGGAAAACTATCAAATTTTGGTGTGAAATTCCCTTTAGATGTCTTGAACCTACAAAAAATCAGAAACCATTAGAATGTGCCTAAATATCTTGGTATTTAATTTAAAATGCTGAACTTAATTATTCATTAATAATAAAAATAAAGGAAAAGTAATAAAATAATTATACTAAACCTAAGCATGTTAAGGTTACTGTTTTACACTTCTTTATGCACTTGAACACCTCATGGTTACCTTCGCTAAGCATGGCTCATTTATGCATCCGCTAGATCACGTACATGTAGAGCCGGAACCGAACGTACAAGCGGAGTAAGCTCAAGTCGGAGCATTCACTAACCTAACTTTGGATCAAGGCAAACCTCGGTGCATCCTACCAAAATCCTTGACTTTTACTTTGAATCAATACTTTACGCTAAGTTTACTTGTGCATTAAGTTGTAGGAATTGATGGAGACCCTAGTCACATTAAGATCTCCTTTTCAAATTATCCTTCTCACCAGTATAGTTGTAAGTCATTAGCTATTGCTAGGTGTAGACATAGCTACCGGTAAATGTCGAGTGGTTGTAAGGCCACATGTCAGCAATAGGATGAGACCACACTCTTTACCATTGGAGGTTTCAGGTTGAGAATTGTTAACCTGAGACCGAGTGAGACACTTAGGGGAAAGTAGAGGACCCTCGATTGGGAAGGGCGAGGAGAGTGTTGTAGAAAGTCGAGACAAGGTTGTAGCCCTCATTTGTGTCGGTATGGGTTGGTACCCGTGAGCAAGTATTGAATGTACTAATCATATACTGGAGATATGGGCCCAGTAAACTGATGTAGCATGTTCGTCAATAAATGATTGACTTTCTCCACTACTTCAATGACTATTTGGGGGAGAGAAACCGGGTGGGGACCCAAGGATCGGTCAGTCATCATGTTGTGGATTAGGATGGGAGCCCTTTTTCTTAGAATCAGTGACTCTGTCTAACTCTGTTGCGTCAGTGTGAAAGGTTTTCGCATATGACTTGTCATGAGTGCGTATGTGTCGTGCGTATCAGGTTTCTCTTGTAAGATATACATCGATTCGAATCACCGTGACTCTCGGATATGAGTAACTGCTTGTCTTGTGGTTGTCAACATGTAGTAAATGGATGGAATTAATGGAAGGTTGAACTTTATTTTGAATTACTATAACCATTGTATTGCAATGCAAGCTTAAAGTTCAATGAACTTAGAACTAGATGCTAAAATATGAAAGTAAGGACTCACTCATAACACGGGTTTGTGCATAGAGATAGAGTCTACCCTTATGTCTTGCATACTAGGAGTCGATTGTATTTGACCATTTTGTTGGGTAAGTCTTGTTAATCTTTAGTTGCTCAGGCTTTGTCTTGTTGTTGTTTTGTGCAGGTGCCCCCTCTCTCTCCCTTCTGGCTTGAGTCATTCTCAGGGCGTCATCTTTAGGGGAAGATGATTGTCCTGGCATCGTCGAGTGTTGGTACTTCGTTTCACTTTTGTTTCCGCTTTCAAAAATTCAAAAACTTCATTTACTTAATCACTCTGATGTAACTTAAGGATCTATTGTAATAATACTTTTATTCGGGCTTGTAATGTATGTGATGTATTATGTGTTATTACTTCGGTAATGACACCCACAATGATCCTAGTTGCAACTAATCATCCTTACTTAAGGACGGGGATGTCATAGATACCTCGTTGTTCATCTACAAGCTAGGCATTATCATCTATCTCTTGGTGTATATTGATGATATTATCATGACAAGTTCTTTGACAACAGTTGTCACAACTTTCTTACATGGATTTTGCCCTCAAGGATCTTGGCAACCTCCATTATTTTCTTGGTATTCAAGCTACATGTTCAAAGGAGGGGCTTGCATTATCTCAGGAACACTATGCTAAGGAAGTTTTATGGAGGGTCGGCATGCATAAGTGCAAACCTGTCAAAACTCCCTTAGTCACCTCAGAAAAAACTATCGTTCGGCAATGGTACAACACTCGGTGATGAGGAGTCCAGCAAATATAGAAGCATTATGGGAGGTCTCCAGTACCTAACCTTGACACGACCTGATATTTCATTTGCGGTGAATC
Organism: Sporobolus alterniflorus; assembly: GCA_008808055.3. Taxonomy (NCBI): domain Eukaryota; kingdom Viridiplantae; phylum Streptophyta; class Magnoliopsida; order Poales; family Poaceae; genus Sporobolus; species Sporobolus alterniflorus. Next base: position 5,330 of record VSTD030004704.1, read on the forward strand.
AAGTGTGTCAGTTCCTACACTCACCTACTGATCTCCCTATGGCGACAATCAAACGTATTATGCGTTATGTTCAAGGTACACTGGATATGCGGCTCAACTTTCGTAGATCATCTCTCACACCAAGGGCAGTTGTGATTGAGGGGGGCTGTTGAAGATATTCTATTGATCATGTCCCAGATATGATTCACATCCTATGGCATGCAATCATGTGACTTACTCGATTGACAAGTAACATAGATATAGATAGTAACAAATTATCTGTTGTAATCAACTTCCATATGGTTGAGATATTCTCTATTGTTGTAATCCTGCTGGTATCCTCTATAACTATATAAGAGAAACTCACTAATTGAATTCTTTTGACATGCAAGTGGTTCACATCAGCTACCACATCATCACTACAAAGTACACAAACTTTAAAATGATCAATCTCATTTATATGATATTCATTTTAAATTCTGTTTTTACCATTGTGTTATACGTGATGAGATGGACAAAACAAGATCTCATTTGCATATATTTTAAAGAATTTTTAAATCAATTTTATTTGTTCTATATTTGAATATGTTTATATTTACAACAAATTAAGATTTATGAGTACACAAGCTAATGAGTCGTATTATGAGCTATGATCATTCTCTAGGTCGAAAGAATATATCTAAATTTATTTTATTATTTCATAATCCTATTTAAGTGTAATAATATTATTATTTTAAATTTAATTGTCTTTTACTTGAATTGTAATCAACATGTCAATTCATATAGATAGATATAAATCATTTTAAAATTCTGCAATATCACATAAAATTATCAACTAGTTTTAAATATAACATTAAGCCCTACACCAAGGCACATTGCCTGGCATTCTTTTCCACAATTCCACTGACCAACGTACGATCGACGACTCGATCCCCACTCGGGTCACGTCGATCCGATGGTTGGTTGGTTACGTGTGCATGATAGCAGCGACCCATCAACCGCACCGTACCGCACTCTCTTGCTACTCACGCGACAGGGGCACGCAGTATGTATCGCACGTTTAAACCGGAGAGAGATGTAATACGCTTTAGCCAAAAATACCAGGGAGTAGGGACTGGTGGTTCTGGAGTTCTGGTCACTGTGTTCTAAAATCTAATAATGTTCCCAAGTGCCTAAGAACAGGACCAGCTAGCTACTGTGTGTGTGTCTATATGTTTGGACTGGCTTCACAAGTCAAACTAAAAGTATCGAAGATCCTTATTAAAGATTTGGAACTATGCATAAAGGTTGAGGAGCATTTCATAATGAAGGTTAGAAGGATGTATCAGTAGAACTCCACACCATTTTTCTCTGGTAGCTAGTAAGAACATTTTCTTTGTACAGAGTTTCCATGAGTTTGGCAATCGGTTGTCGCTCGCTAAGAGGACTTAGTTTAACCCTTGTACACACATTTGTCTCATTTACAAACTAACGTCTGTGACTCTCTGTACGTCCATCTCGATTATAGTATGCTGTCACGATAAAATACACTTGTGCCTGCATTTGTGTGTGCTTAATTGTCTTACTGGCGAAAATGATGTTTTATTAATGAATGAACAAGATTTAATTAAGTTGTGATATAATGCACCCAGTCGTGTCACTTTCAAACATCTATGAGCATCTCTAATAAGGAGTAGTATATTTAGGCTGTATAATTTGATTTAGCTACTGGTTTATAGAGTTTGAGGTCTAAAAAAATTATTCTCTCTAACACTGAGGCCATAAATCACGTTATTAGAAAATAAAAGATTGATGATTATGTGGAAAATGAGGATATGACCATGATAGGTGAGACAATATATTAAAGATCTGGAAGGTTGAGCCATATAATCATTTGATAAGTTTTTGTAAAATATGACCACTGGTAGAAGCTATTTTATTGACTTAAATCCTATATTTTAAAATAATGCCTGGTTTATAACCTTTGAAGATGCTCTAATCATGCCGATATGACGTTGTTATAGACTCACTTTTTTAAAAAAAGCATGCATGCAGTGCTGTTTTCTGTTAGATGGCACGTACGTTTCTCGCCTTTTTATTTTTCATCCTTCCTCCTACTTTGTAGTTTGTATTCTATCCCCCCTGCTGAGTAGGACAGTCACTCTCCAGTACTGTTTGAAAGTCACTTTTCAAAGCCCGTCGGCCTCTACAAGAGAAGCAGTTGAGTACCTGGAAACATATCAGGTGAAAACTGCATGCACCTAAACTTTGGAAACCTGAAAACTCGTTGCTCAGTTCGTTGGATATTAAATAATCCATCTGGCCTTAAAAATTTGGAGCCTAAGCTCAAAAGGAAAATACCATTGCAAATCGCACGTTAGGTCGTCTTGGTTCAAGTTGTCTATTTGTGTTAGTTAGATATCCTCCAACTTGGACATGAGTTTTAGTTTGCCACTTCATACGATTTTCTTAGTCACGTTGATTTCGAGACGGGCCGACCAAAATTACACAAGGAAAATAGCGAGTCTTTTTCTAGTTTTGGAGTGGAAACCTCTACTCATTCCAGAACCACCTACTCATTAACAATAAATGTCTTGCAAATCAATTAAATTGTTCCACTGAATGCAAATATTTGTGGTCAACATTACTAGTGGGTCCAACCAATCAACAGGCGAATATACGCCTATCAGCTTAATTACTGGTTATGAAATTTGGCTCACAGTAGCAAAGCACCAACAGTAAAAAAATTTGTCCAGACGATGGAGGTGACAATCGGATGCACTTAACGAGGAGAAAGGCATGACGGATTCCCAATGGAAGATCCTTTGCTAGTTGAAGCCAGTGAGAAAGGCCTTGCAGCACTTTTTACGGCATTTTTTGGGGCATGTTAAAGCTAGGTCTTGATACCTCATTTTCAAAAGCGGAGAGAAAAAAAAGTTTGTGTGGTTTGTTATATGTACCTCTCTTTAAAGATTCATTATGCTTTTTGTAGTGGGAAATGAAGAAGAAACAAAGTATTGTTCACCCCCCCCTCCATCTAACTCGATCCTTGGGGGTCGCCGCCACCATGTTGTCGTCGGTGGTGACCCCCCAGACTCACCCCTGCCGCGACCTCCTCAGATTCGGACACAGCACGGACTCGGACACTGAGAGGAGGAAGAAGGCGTCTTCATGACCGGGGTTGCGTGGAACCGGCTGCGGCCTAGAGTTTTCGTTAAAACAAAGGCCTACACGTCTAAATAATTTCGACTGAACACAGACCGTTGATTGGATTATTAATTGGAACAAAAGATTTCGACAGGATTTCCTGTTCGCCAGCGCGTGACGGAGTTGCGCAAAATCAGGTGCGAAGTGTACGTAGGCCGCGCGCCGGATCCGCTCGTCGCTGTCACCGGATCGGCTCGAGCTTGTACGTACGTGCACGCGGTGGCGCCATACCACGGCACGTCGTCGGGGCGCCATGCCGGCCAGCTGCATCTCGATCGTATTGCCAAAACGACCCAAACTCCGAGTCTCCAAAGAAACCGCGTCTGTTTACTAATTAAACCGTGTTGACGATCGAGCTCGAGCAACCACACCGGCCGGAGGACGTAAAGATCTGTCGTGCACTCCACACTGGGGCGCGAGGAAACTCGATCTCGCACCGGTATGAACTAGGAATTCAGCCGGTTCCCCCTACCATGCATATGCGTGCCAAACGAGCGGCGGCCTCCTCCTCTCCACAGCGTGATATATATGTCAACCCGAGCCCGGTCCCGGTCAGATGATGGCGAGCTGCCTAACCTCATTTAGTACACAGCGTCAACTGTTTACCAGTGCTCTCTTACCCTTTTGACTCGAACGTGCCAACGCGCACGAAAGGACAACTCGATCCGCATGCATGGTCCACACTACCACCATTCCAGTTTCCCATTGACACATATAGGGACATGCTACAGTGTAGTGCACAAAAAGGCACCCGCGGGATCACCATGCTTGCAACTGCAACGACGATGATCAAATAATGCCGCTTTTTGCATCTGCAGAGGGTTCATGGTAGGCCAAGCGCAGAACAGGGCGAACTAAAGTACGCGCTCTACCAATATATATTTTTTTCAAATAACAGACACTACTACACTATAGTAGCAATCCTCTTTTGGGAGGAACAAACAAAAGAACACGGAAGGCGAGCAAACCACTGCTTTAGCAGCTTTCTCAAGACGCGGTTTGGTCGATCTCTCATCATCCCAAGACAGCATCTCGGTTCACATCTGCCTCGACCAGCCAGCGAGACGATGAGTTGGCCGCCACTCGGTATGCTTGGGATTTAGAAACCTGCATGCGGAATAGTGAGGGGAATGTGCAGGGGAAGGCATCTGCCGCCTCTCTTCTTGTCCTGGACGACGGCTGCTCTCAATCCCCATTCCTCTGCTCGCGCGCGCGTGCTAACAAAGTGGTCGCTCGCGACTTCAGCGCCGTTTAGCAGTGCGAGCCAGCGTGTGTTTTATATGACCCGCGGGCGGCTTTAGGGTAGGTTAGGGTGCAAAGCCAAACCGCGTGGTTGATGATGAGCAAGCAGGTGGCACCAATTAGGGATATTTACTTACTTATTGTAAGTAGAGCGGATCAAGCTATTTTCCTTAAAATCCTCCTTAACCTTGCTGTTGTAATCTAAATTGTTGTCATTCTGCTCATAAAAAAAAGTCTCGACCTGAGACAAAGAACCGAACATGGCGTGTCAAATCTGAATTGGGGTGATAACCCATCCAACACGACCAAGAAGAGCATGACGAGTGGCATCGATTGACACTACTACGAAAATGCACTATAGCAACTGGACTTTGTTTTACTTTAGTAGCAAGCATTGATTGACCAGAT
>VSTD030004705.1:0-10144 GCA_008808055.3 Sporobolus alterniflorus
AGGACATCCCTTGCATGGATACAACCACATCCTCTTGGAGCATACTAAGATATATTTTAAATATGGTAAACTCATTCTTGTGTTCTTCCATCAATTATCTTGTGAACCGATTGCTACCTAATGATTTAATTATTGTTAGGAACTATGGAGATGAAGAGGATGTATAAGGATCCAAGGATATGAGGCTCCAAGGACGTGCTAGAGAGCCCAAGAGACATGCACAACAAGGTGGAGATCCGAACCAATTCAGAATTATAGAGTTTGACTTCGAGTCTAACTCAGAGCCCAGGACCACCTTGCATTCAAATTGATATCCAAGAAGCATACGATGTCCAATTTGGATGTTCTACATATGCATGGAAATCCAAGGAGATGAATTTTCCAACGTAACTGGTCTCATGGTCAACTAAAATGTGAACCACCTGGAATCATCAAAACAACATTGGTTTCCAAAACCTTCCTGGTGCTGCGCCACTTATTTTCGACCGATGGTCCATGTAGCAAGTTAGAGTCTGTTAGGGATGCGTCCTAAGGTTACGACCATGACCCCTATCCTTTATATTTATTAGCCGCCATCGAGTTTACTGAGGTTTTGCTTAGATTAATCTGTTAGAAACAGTTTTGGCGTCATTACGTATTGTGAGACCCCAACTTGTGAGCTTAATTATGCATCCATAATTCAGATTGCATCTTCTTCGTTCTTACTTGTTTTCTCGATTGAGCTTGCAGGGATTACCCTTCTTGGTGAGGTCAATTCGTGTCGCATGGATTGATAAGCAATGGAGCAGTGGTGTAGTGACTGCAAGGGTTCGACATTATGTTCAGAGCCCTTGTCATCAATATCAAGATCTCCACCAATTGACTTACCCCTACCTTTCAGAAGATCGGGACTCAACCTCTCATCACATGACTCCTAAGGAAAGAGTACGCAGGAGTCCCCATGGATACTGTGGAAAGGATGACCCGCTCGTCTAACCAACAATACTCAGGGCCTTCCAGACGCAAAAACAGAGCCCATACTCAGTCTCGGGGTCAACATCTACGATTCTTTCGCTTGGGAAAATTTCCCCTAAAGGGGCCTAAATCTTGTGGCCTACGCTTGGAAGAGTGCGGAAGTTTTGAAGGAAATAAATCGTTCACAACAGAACAAAGTATAATATGGGCCGAGCCCGAATTACCACCACAGAATGCAATGTGAGTGACTAGCACCACTTTTTACATAAAGAAGAGATAAAAACAAACTAAAAAACTACTTCTCCTCCTCTGAGGTTTGCAACACGACTTCTGGGGAAACAAGGTGAGCCAGTGACCTAGCAGCAGGAGCAGCCTCTCGCTGTAGGGCATCGATCTCATCATCTGATCGGCTAGCAGTAAAACCCTAACCAACGGTTGGGAGATCGATGTCGACATAGTGGGAGGTCACCACCAATAGCACAGTCAAGGCTCCGAAGTAGGCCATGTCGGCCACTGCCTTCTCCACCCAACTCAGGATCTCCCTGAGCCGGCAAGCCAGTGAGATCTCGCTCGGAGCAGCACTAACTCACAGACCTGGGTGACTCCGTACTACTAGGACGTACTCTCCAGCCATTCAGAATGTATGCTACCCGAGTTGTTCCATTGCTTTGTTTGCTTCAATTAAGCTAGTTCCTACTCATGGCACATGCACTGTCGCACAATATACAGACCCGTAATTCTAGGTTGTTGTTGACTCAGGTGCCTGTCATGTTGACCCACAATGTGGTCTAGGTTGTGCATGGGCTCTCTGGATCTTATAGTTTCCACAAGCATCCTGTCAGTCAAGGAAGGCTCAACTGTGATGTTGGCGTCGCCTTTTTGAACCGGGCCCAGGCAGCAAGATGCGGTTTTTAAAATTGGAAGTGGAGAAAGAGATCGTCAAATCTTGGGGGAATATTTTGTTTGTCATGAAACAAAAGTCAATCTGCCTCATCCTATCCTGCTGAGATGCATGGATGCACAAGATTTTGTCGACCACTACTCGCTCGAAGGTGGACATTGTGCCTAGCCATAGCCTCCTTCCTCAACATGGCAAGGTTATAAGCTTATCCTCATGGTTTCATTTTGTTGTTTCAAAGATTGTCATGTACATAGAGTACAAATAAAACACCCCCTCCAATGCTTGATTTCATTTTTTGTGTTTACTAGGTGTGTCATATCATCTACTTGTTGCATTTTGTTTGGTTGATTTTTCATATGAAATGAAACAAAGGTCACCAATGCTAGTTTCATGAAGTTTCATGGCATTGGAAATAATGTAAACATGGTTTCATCTAGATGAACCCACTTTCTATTTTTTTCATTAATTGTTGAGTCTAATTCTAATGGAGGGTTTCATTTCATTGTTTTCTAGATTGCCACATTATATAGACTACAAATGAAGTCTCCAATGCCTGAATTTTTTTATGTTTACTAGGTGTGTCATATCGTTTACTTGTTGCGTCTTTTTTGGTTGAATTTTCATATGAAGTGAAACAATAACCCCAAATACTAGTTTCATGCGGTTTCATAGCATTGGAAATAGTGTAGATATTGTTTCTCATCTAGATAAAACCCCTATCTTGTTTGAATGAAAAATGACAATGCTTTAGAGAATGAATTCGTGTATCTTTATTGTTCAATTCTTCTTCTATTTATACATGTATCCGTGCCCCTTTGAAGGGGCGCCCATTGGGAAGAAGGCGTCGGTTCAGAGAGGCACCTCAGTGAGGAGGCACCCGATAGGCCACCGACAACTGGACATTTTTGTTTTCAACACTTCTCTTTCTTCAATAATTCACTACCACATCATTAAAACTTCTTGTAATGCGCCATATTAAATGAGAATGGTTGTTGGTGGCAATTGGACACTTCAGTTTTCAACACTTCTCTTTCTTCAATAATTTGCTGCCACATCATTAAACCTGCTTACAATGCACCATATTTAATGAGAATGAAACTCTCACTAGGAGAAGACTTACACGACACCACCATATTTAATGAGAATGAAACTCCCACTGAAAATAGCCTAGTCAGACACCTCGGGCACTTCCCAACGCAATGCAACAAGTGTCAATTTGCAGCGTCGTGTCTGCCCTGAGCACGAGCAAAGGTGCCCTCTCTCATCGAGTGGCATGCATGTCCCAAACCGAACACGATGCACACTCGCCTTTACTCCCTCCCATGCTATATATAGATTGTCATTGACACCGTGACAGCCTCCATTAATGTGCCTTACCTTATTTCGGTCGCAACCTATGGCTATCACCTTCCCTACACGTTAGTCTAAAGCCATGGGAGTAATGTGATCTCGATCTTCTCTACCGATTACCACGCATCCAGCATGTGTTCACAGAGTACTAGAAGTATGTTCCCTGGATCACTTACATACGATTACTACTAGAAAGTGAAATAAAGTCCTGCAAAAGTTACCCAAGATTAATTATTACAGTGTCTTCATGTGCTAGCACTAATTAACATTTTTGGAGTAGTAAATCAAGTGAGAATGCTAGTCTCATGGTTTTTGTTTTACATGCCGTTTCTTTCTACAAGTGTGAGAAGTGTCTATGCATTCAAAATGGAGCATTCCCGTTTGTTTTCATCTTTGCCGTTTTCCAATTATACGTCATCGGCACTCCAAATCATTACAGTACTCAATCCAGTCCATATATAGCAAGAAAAAGGAACATTGACAGAACAACTCAAACGTATTCTAATTTCGGGTTGTGCGCGGTTTTAAAGGCGTGCATGAGAGCGTGGGGGCACATTCAAAGAAACGACTCCTAGTCAAAGACGGTGGGACCAGTGCATATGGAGCGTGCACAGCCAGGTTGCCAAGCCAAGTCTTGCTTTCTCTCCATTAATGGCACTGCATGCATCCACCCTTGCTTCTTTTCCATTAATGTACGCAGTCGTCATTGATTGTCGCATCCGATGCAGTTTGCTTCGTGATAACCTGGGTGTGCTTGAAGTGAATGACCGGTGACACAGAAACTTTTATGGCACCGGTGTCATAATTTTTTTTCTAGTGCAATGTCAAACTAGATTACGCTTGAGTTGTTGTGTCCATGTTCCTTTTTCTTGCTGTAATTGGACAGGACTGAGTATTGTACTGATTTGGACTGCCGAGTACGTGTAATTGGAAAACGCCGAAGATAGAAATGTACAAACGGGTGGTGAGGATTGGTACCCGGGTTATCACTCCATATAGACTCAGAAGACTCAATGAGAGGTTTGTTATGACTCAGCCCACTATCCAGAAGATTTCAGATAACTATGATGTGCTCCTCAAGACCAATATAATTATATCTATAAAAATATTTATAAAATAAATAAGTAGAGATAGAGTCTTGATTGAGATCATGTTGTAACTGACTCGGTTACCTTCCTTGTAACCTCGCCCCCTTGGATATAAAAGGAGGGGTTGAGGCACCCCATAGAGGACAAGTCCAACAACTACAACCACCACATCAATTGTTACGAGCAATATAAGAACACATATCATAGTGCTATTATCCTTCAGGAGGCCTGAACCTGTCTAAAAATTCTTGTGTCTCCTGTGTTACCATCATTCTCTCAATCTCGCGACCACCCCTACTCTAAATCATTATCATAAACCACGACAGTTGACTACCACCGTGGGGCAGACGTGAAGATCCATTATGTCGAGATTGATGGCCTCCACGATCAATACCACTCGTAATGAGAGCCTTTTCTGCTTTGGCGCCGTTGTTCAGTGGCACCGGGATGTTCGGCGGTGGCACCCTAACTATCACCGGCGGCACCCTAGCGATTAGTGATGGCACCTTGACAAGCACCGTTGGCACCCGGACGGTCGACAACAGCACCCTGATGGTCGGCGACGGCACCCTAACGAGCACCGATGACACCTGGATGGTCGGCAGTGGTACCTGGATGGTTGACGGCATCACCCTGGTGATCACCGGCGGTACTAGATGGACGACAACAGCACCCTGATGATCGATGATGGCACCCTGATGAGCAACGACTAGCACAGACTCAGTAGTGCCATCGCTCGCATGACTCGACATCATCATCATCAGCATGACTCGGTGGTGATGTTGCACCATGGACAGTGTTGCCTTGGCAGCGCCATCGCTAGCATGACTCGACAGCGACATCACCAGACTAAGCAACACCTTCCCATTTGCTAGCACAAGACAAAGATCCGATCCTGGACGCCACGCGTGGCTGAGTTAGTTTCAATAAGGATCATTGCCTGCCATGTGCAGACCAGGGAAGCAAATCTTTACTTTCTTCTTACTTTATTATTTCTTCTCTACTACTTATATGCAGATCAGACCAGATGACACGTTAGCACAGTCGTCGGCAGCGACATTACGCCACAGCCAATGTCACCTCGGCAACGCCATCACTAGCATGACTCGACAGTGACATCATGCCACGGCTAACGTCACCTCGATAAAGCCATGGCCAACATCACCTCGACAGCACCATTGCCAGCACGACTTAGCAACAACATCGTGCCATGGCCAATGTCTCCTCGGCAGCGCCATCGCCAGCATGACTCGGTAGTGCCATCACCAGCATGACTCGACAACGACAATGCACCACAGCCAACGTCGCCTCGGTAGCACCATCGCCAGCATGACTCAGGGGCTTGATGCGTACTTTCCCGACCAGCCATCCGACTCGGAGGTTCACTACCAATCAGGTTCTAGGGCTCAAAGAGTAGCACTCCAAATGACAGCGCAACTCAAGTACACTGCTACCTACATCACTGATTTAAAATCGAAGCGAGTGCATCATCACCAATAAGATTATAGGACACTTCATCGAACTAGCTAAATCATATTCAAAACAGTATTTTCTTCTGAGTCAATACTTATGTCTTTTTTTACTTTCAACTGGTTAATATACTATTCTAAGTATAATAACCAGTCGGGAGCTGCACGTATCATGCTATATTGCTCCTATTTTAACTATGTGTCAGTTTTTTAATTTTTACTTGTTGCTTATGTGCAATACAGTTTTTATATGCGCATGAGTCGGGTGACAAGCTCAAATTTTGCTAAGTACTTTTGCAACATATATTCCGAGTATATCACACCATGCACGGTAATAATGTATGCCACGTCCGATGCTATATGGGTCACGCCTCCACGGCTACACACCTTACGCTCGGGGGCTACGGTCTGGTTCGACTGAGTGAATAATACTACGAATGGCTCGCAAGGGGAACTTGGCTAACCCTTTTATCTTATTTGGGGCAATGAATAAATTTTCATGTCTTATTTTACCCATTATACATGCTTATAGTGCAGGTATCTCACGACTATGGTCATATGCGTGACTCCAGTCGTATGTCTGACTCCGGTTGGAAGATATGACTCCAGTCATATATATTGACTCCATTTGCACTTCTCGACTCTGATCGGCATCATAACTCTGGTTGTGCATCATGGCTCCGGTCGATGAGCATGTCGCATGTCTTACCACCTTAGCTGTGAACGACTTCGCATGGCTAGGCTAGATGACAGAAGCATCTTATAGCCCAGACACTTAGTCGAAAGCAGACTCAGAGGGACGCATGACTCCTTCAGTGTTCGAAATCTCAGCATCTCATGGATTCACATGTTCAAGAGCCAGGCCATGTGTCGCGTGATCAATGAACACTTAGCCCAACTTGATCTGAGAGAAACCTGAGTATCCAGAACGACTCGGTACCCCCTGTAACATGAGTGGATCAAGGACATCGAATGTCTGGTTAGGTGAGCCCAGGTTCTACGCCACGCGGCCATGACACTTGGGAAAAATCCTCTACTCAACAAACCGAGTGAGGTCCAGATCCGGATGATAAAAGACTTCAAATGCTCTATGAGCTAGGCGCATGATGCCCACAGTCCTAAGCACTAAGATGGGAATCATCCGGTGAAAAATATAGAATACCTGAGTGGTTTGGTGATTACGACTCATACACACAACCGCTTTGAATGTCCAAGTCCAAGAGACTATGTAGACACTAAGTCTTGTCTAGCCTTTAAGAAAAACCCTTATTCAACACATTGAGTAAGGTCAGGTTCTTGCCATAGGGAGACGTCCCTAGGCTATGATATTTTATTTGCTATCATTTAGCTATGAGCCAACACAAATATCATCAACGATTGGCATGCCAATCTGACTTCTTCATATTGCGACAACACCTCGATGCTCTGAGCTCAGGGCTGCGCAACCTTACCATAGCCAGTATAACCTTGAGTTGCAGCGCCATCGCTAGCATGACTCGGTAGCACCGTCACCGGCATGACTTGACATCTACATAACACCGCATCCATGTCGCCTCGACAGCGCCATCGCCAGCACAAATCGGTAGCACTGTCATTGGCATGACTCAGCATCTACATCGCGTCGTGGTCAAGTCACCTTCCATTGCCATGATGACTCAGCAGCACTGTTGCCAGCATGACTCATCATCTACATCACGTCGTAGACAAGTCACCTCGACAGTGCCATTGCCAGCATGACTCGACAGCACCGTCGCCAACATGACTCGGCATCTACAAAGCGCCATCGCTATCATGACACGGTAGCATCGTCACCAACATGACTCAGCATCTACATCGCGTCGTGGCCAAGTCACCTCGACAGCGCTGTTGCCACTATGACTCAGTAGCACTGTCACCAGCATGACTCGATATCTACATCGCCAGCATGACTCGCCAGCACCATCACCGGTATGCCTCAACATCTACATCGCACCACAGTGAAGTCACCTCAGAAGTGCCATCGCCAACATGACTCGGCAGCACCGTCGTTGGCATGAGTCGGCATCTACATCATGCCACAATCAAATGGCCTCAACAGTGTCGTCGCAACATGACTCGGCAGCACTGCCGGCAATATGACTCAGCATCGACATCGCGCCGAGGCCAAGTTGCCTCGGCAGTGCCATCGCCACCATGACTCAGCAACACCATCACTAGCATGACTCGGCATCTACATACCGCCATCGCTAGCATGACTCAGAAGCACCATCGCCAGCATTACTCAACATCTACAAAGCATTATTACCAGCATGACTCAGCAACACCATCGCTAGCATGACTCAGCAGCGACATCATGTGACAGCTTGAACATCAACATCAACAACATATGACTTTAGCGGTAAGAAGACAAGCTGCCAGCTCATACTAATACTGTTCACCAATATACTTGGTTCGAGGGCCAATGCAAGCGTTTCATTATGCTGCATGGCACCTCCATGATGAGTCTACAATTCAAAGATTCACATTTGAAGACTCTAGACTCCCAAGTTAAATTATCTGAAAGATTTAATTCGAGAGTCGGGGGATAAACCTAGTAGGTGCACCTACTGGAGCAACTTGGCGAAAAGTACTCAATGATTTCATGCCAGAGTACTTGATTTCTAAATTGAGTATTCGGCAAATTCATCAGAGACAAGGAAGATCTAGATCACTCAACATCTACTCACCTGCCAAGCACTCGACGGGTAGCTGACGAGGATTGGTACCCAGGGTATCTCCCCACATAGACTCAAAAGGCCCAAGGAGGGGTCTGCTATGATTCGGCCCACCATCTAAAAGATTCCAGAGGACCATTACATGCTCCCTAAGGTGAAGATAATTATATCTATAAAAATAAATATATAATAGGCAAGTAGAGATAGAGTCATGATTGGAATTATGTTGTAACCAACTCAGTTACCTTCCTTGTAACCTCACCCCCGTGGATATAAAAGGAGGAGTAGAGGCACCCCACAGGGGACAAGTCCAACAACTACAACCACCACATCAATTGCCACGAGCAATACAAGAACACAGGGCGTAGGGTTATTATCCTACAACGGACCTGAACTTATCTAAAAATCCTTACGTCTCCTATGTTACCATCATTCTCCTGATCTCATGACCACCCCTACTCTAAATCATTGTCATAAACCATGACATGTGGGTTCTAGATCCAATGCACGAACACTTCTCGCACAACTGTAGTTTCTTGATGTAACCTTTTAAAATACGACTCTTCTATCTAGCCTAGCATTCCTATGGTCAACACGACTCTAATACTATTATGTCATACCTAGTTTTAAGATCAAAACCAGATGCTCATCGTATGTATGTCCAGGATCAAGTTGTCATACATACGGCCAGAATGTGAATTCAGAAAACCAATGCCCTTATAATATAACTTTATTACATGGGATAATGTCTTTACAAGAAGACTAGGTCCGCTCTCTCATCGAGCAGCAGCGGAACACACCAACCCCACATGTAATTGATCGAGGGCAATGCAAACCTCTAGAAGAAATCTTCATCGTAGTAGTCCATCTCATCTCCATCTTCTGAGCAGTGTTACAACAAGGGTCAGTAGACACATGGTTGCTACTCAGCAAGTGAAGGGGAAACATAACAATATACATGCAGGCTCATAATGAACTAGGTTTAACAATAGAAAATATCCTACACGTAAGCTTTATTTACATTAGCAACCTATTTACTAAGTGAGTTGATTCTAAAATTCCTGAACCAAAATTAGTTCATTAAAGGGGACGGGACTGAGGACTGCCACACAAACTGCATGACCCAAGTGGTTGCCACACAACCTTGCCAAAGACCACATGGACTCATCCCACTGGTTGCCTTACAACCCCGACCAAGAATCATAGGGACTCATCCAAAACTGACCAACTGACCAAACCAAACTCAAACCAATACAATCTAATCTAGGGAGGATCCCAGAGTGTTGTTGACCGAGAGCACAACTATCATGATAGTTTGATACTCTGCAGAGGTTTATGTCCTATACCCAAGCGTAGTGATTTCATCACCCTTCGGCGACTAGAAAACCTCCATCTTGCCATACCGGCCAAGCACAATCACACTTCCTTTGGTATGAGGCCAGGAGATCAATACATGTCGCTACAAAGGTCTACTCTAAGGTAGAATATCTGACTTTGCGTATTCCCTATACCGTAGCATTGCTAAGTGTCATACCCGGTTTTTATGCCAAAGCTGAGTACTCATCGTATGCATGACCCAGGATCATATGTTCCACACATACGGCCAAAAGTGCTCACAGGTAACCAAATGTCATAGTATAGAGTATATTTATTACATAAATAATGTCTTTAAAAACTAAGATGACTCTC
>VSTD030004706.1:0-10143 GCA_008808055.3 Sporobolus alterniflorus
ATCTATCGACGTTGGTGTGTTTCCTCGTATTTCATCGGCTGACAAGGAAACATTTGGCTTTACTCATGGACGTGGTGTCCGAGTTTAAATTCTTTAGTGAAGCTTCATGCTTTGCACGGAAGTGTGATACCCATGGGAGTGACAGTCCTGTTAGGGCTTTGTAATCCACCACGCTGAGGTCGTGGCGAGCTGGCCAAACCTAGGTTGCTGCATCCCCTTGCGTGGATTCCTTGCTGTGATATAATTAATTAGTCACTGGGGTCGCAAAGCAGAGTAGACAGCATAGCAGGTGATTTGGAATCCTGGATAACATGCTATGATAGATAGGACTAGAATAGATCCTCAGGAGTTGGCCCTCTTCTTGAGTCTCCCGACTAGGTGGAACCTTAACTTACCCGTAGAACCTAGAGTACTAGTGTGTGTGTCCGTTAACCCTAGTTAACATAACCTCTGTATAGCCTAGTAGAACTTGTTGGAGTTACTCGCTATGTTAGTCTTAGACATGATAGAGATTATTTGTCCCTTATGAAAATATAAATACGATACCTGGAGAATACTCTTAGTGAAGTGCTACATTGACAATTTCGTGCGCTTGCGGAGCTGCATATGAAACATCAACACTGAGTCTGGACAAGCATCTATGGTAACATCTATTGCTGCTGAGGTGGGCGATGATCCCACTGCGGTGATGGAACTCGTGACTGACCAACTGATGAAGTGTAGATTAGGCGGTACTTTGGCGGAGCACCCCAGTACTATCTCCCAAAGGTCATGATATGACCCTCTTTCTCTTCTCATCTTCTTCTGGAAATAAAACTCTGTAGGTACCCTCATGTTTATTCATAGCACTCACAAGAGCGCTGAATGATAGGACATGGAACAGAACTAAGCGATCCTGAAGCGATAGGCTCAGTCCTTTCCTGAACATCTCTGCCCTCTTGTCATCGGTATCCATATGATGAGTACCATATTGTGCCAGGTAGTTGAACTTCTCAATGTACTCATACACACTATCGGTCCCTTGCTATAGATCTAGGAATTTTTGCAGGTTGCGGTGCATGATTCCTGTTGAAATGTGCCGCTCATGGAATGCTGTGCAGAATTCATTGCATGATACTTGGTGATTGTCCTAAATAGTGGCATTATATGTGGCCCACCAAGCACCAGCGGAACCACGGTGCTATTGTGCTACAAATTGATGAGGTTTGGTACCATGGGTACCAAGTCTCCAGGACTCGGCGGAGAGGAACAGGGGGATACCATGAGTCAGCCCACTTGGCCAAAGGACATGGGCTAGGAAGCCCATAATCGAGGCAGTTTAGAAGATAATTATAGATAAAATCTTGTAAATAGGGAAGTAGAGGGGTAGAGGGGGTCACGACCCAAGCAATCATCATACAACCGATGCACATAGCACGTAGGGTCTTTATCCTCACAGAGGCCCAAACCTATATAAACCCTTGTGTCCCTTGCATTCCATTGTTCTCCACATCTGTGAGCACCCCTACTCTCAAATATAGTCATAAACCACGATAGTTAGCGCCCACTGTGGGGCTCACGAGATCAAGCTTCATGAGAGTAATGGCGTTTCAATCGACAACCAAGTTTCTTCCCGACTCGAGGTGGGATTTGGGATCTGTTCCTTTCATAGCTGACAAGTTTGGAGATCTGAACCTTCAGGAGCCCGAGTTGCGTGAAGTCACCAGATCAGGCACCGATCGCCTCCCACCAGCCCTGGTTTGAGTCGGCCTCGTAAACGAGGCACAACTCAGACACGGACTCATCAAGCTAGGGAAGATGGACCTAGATCCCTTAGGGGATAAAACCGGTCACACCTCGTCTGTTTCGGCAGCCATAACATATCCAATCCACTAGTCATCACCAGAGTTGGCCTACATGGTGGGGCAGGGAGAGGAACCCCCTGAGAAGACCGTCGAAGAGATCCAGCGGGAGGCGGAGGAGGAAATTGCTCGGGCAACCCATTTGGTCAGGGATACTGAAAGGGAAAAGAGGTACAATGGCCTGTAGGATGACTCGGGGGTATTTGATGATGAGCCTAGGGATGGCGCTCCTTTCAGGAGACACCACCCAAAGTTCAACCCATGACGCCCAGCAGACTGGGACCGATCATGATCAATCCAAGAGGAAATTGGTCAGATCGAGTACAAAGGAGAGTAGGTCTACCAAATGTGGGCCCACAACACCCTGGCTTCAAGGATGCTCATCAACCAACTCACACCCCACTTACCTAAATACAATGAAGAAGTCAATGCTTATGTAAAGTGCCTCTAGGCGATGCTGGATGCAGCTACCGTGGTTGACCCAGTCCTCGACTGTGACGATGAAGTACGGGTTCACGAGCTTGACCACCGATAGAATCCGTGGAGGGACTCGGCTAGCATTCTCACTCCACCAGAGGAATGCGGTCAAAGGTGAGATCGGGATGACTGAGATTTGTGTGACGTCATCCATGGCAGAGATGCACGTGATAGGATTAACAGCCGATGCCAGGAGCATTAGCTCATTGAGCAAGAATGATGTGATGAGAGGGACTATGACTATTATGGTCCCTTCTACGACCAACATCATTGAGAGTGCTCCCCTAAAGGAGGGCACAACCCAGGAGGAGTCAAAGCCTTTTCCCATGATTTGAAGAGGGTGCGCTAGCCCATAAACTTCAAGTCATCAGGAATCAAGAAGTACGATGGGTCCACCAACCCAGCCGAGTAGCTCGAGCTGTATTAGCTCACCATCAAGGCTGCTGGTGGGGACTCATAAGTTATGGCAAACAATTTACCAGTCTACTTATCTTCATCAGCCAGGACGTGGCTCCTAGGACTCCCATCGGGGCCAGTACGTTCTGGGACCCATATGTGTTGGCTGTTCAACAACAACTTCCATGCCACATGTGCATGACCAAGAGTCTAATGGGACCTGGCCACCGTTGTCTAGAAGAAGGGAGAGTCACTCTGAGAGTTCATCCAACACTTTTGCAACAAGAGGAACCTCATTCGGGAGGTTAATGACAAATTGATTATTATGTTATTCAAGAAGGGACTCAGGGACTCATCCTTGATCCGCAAGCTCTTCATGAAGAACTCCAGGACGTTAGAACAGATGTTGGCTATCGCCAACAAGTACGCTCTAGCTAAGGAGGTGACCCTCGATACCAGAGAGCAGAAGAAGGAGTCAGGCCACATGGACCATCCTAGCTCATCCAAGGGCCATGACAAGAAGAGGAAAGCAGACCTTTCCATCAACGTGGTGGGCCAGCCATGATGCAACAAGGAGTACCGGTCCAAACCGGGTGAATTTGAAGCCTTCCTAGATCGCATCTGCATTTCCACCCCAGGGAAAGCATAAGATCTGAGACTGTGACCGACTCCAAGGTTTTGCAAATGAGGTACTCAAGACGGCGAAAGTGGTCGATCAAGAGAAAAAACTCGAAGAGCCCAAGGGCAACTTCCTCGAAGCTCATAAGGAGGTCAACTACATATATGGTGGCCCCGACTCACATGAGTCAAGAAGGAAGCAAAAACTCATAGGCTGGGAGGTTATGGCGGTCTCACCCATCACCCCTGAGTACCTTAAATGGTCTGAGGTCCCCATCACCTTTGACCACAGTGACCACCCGGACTCTGTGCCAAAGTTAGGGCGGTATCCTCTCATAGTTAGCCCCATCGTCAAGGACGTCAAGCTCAACTGAGTCCTCGTCGATGGAGGTAGCTCCCTGACCATCCTGTTCTTGAAGACTTTTGACCAGATGGGTTTGTCTAGGTCCCTGTTGCGCCCCAGTCGGCCCCCCCTCCATGGCATAGTCCCTGGCGCAGCAGCGACCTCCATCAGTCAGATCACTCTTCCTGTAACCTTCGGGACTCAAGAAAATTTCCGCACGAAGAATCTACAGTTCAAGGTTGCTAATTTCGAGATGGCTTACAACACTTTCTTGGGATGGCCGGCACTCTCCTAGTTCATGGCGATCCCACATTACACCTACTTTGTCTTAAAGATGCCAGGGCTACGTGTGTCATCTCCATTAGGGGAGACGTCAAGTGGGCCTTTGACTGTGACAGAGAGAGCTGCGAGATGACCGATAGACTCACAGCGTCCATAGAGCTCCAAGACTTGAAGTAGGCCTTGGCCGAGTCCCCGCCAGACCCGGTCATGCCCGAGGTCAAGACCTCCAAGATGTCCATCCAGTTGGAGGACTCACTCAGCAAAGCCATTCCGTTGTCCATGAAGGAGCCTTCCAAGGTCGCTCATGTAGGCAATAGTTTGGATCCCAATTAGGAACTCACGCTCTTCAAATTCCTCTAGGAAAATAGGGACATCTTCACATGGAAGCCTGCTGACATGCCTAGAGTTCCTAGTGAATTGATTAAGCATGAACTGCACTTAGATCTGAAGGCCAAGCTTGTCAAGCAATGACTCCGCCATTTCACCCAAGACAGGAAAGATGTAATAAAAAGAGAGATAGCTAGATTGTTAGACGCCGGTTTCATTAAAGAAGTGTACCACCCCAATTGGCTCACCAATCCCATTCTTGTACCTAAAAAGAATAAAGGTTCGAGGATGTGTGTTGATTATACCGATCTTAATAAGGAATGCAAAAAATATCCATTTGAGCTGCCCCGGATCGATCAGGTTGTGGACTCGACAGTCGGCTGTAGCCTTCTAAGTTTCCTCAACTGCTATTCTGGGTATCTTCAGATTCCCCTCAAAGTAGAAGACAAAATCAAGACATCCTTCATCACTCCATTTGGCGTATTTTGTTATACAACTTTGCCCTTCGGACTTAAAAGCACAGGGGCAACTTACTAGAGGGGTATACAACAGTGTCTGCATTCGTAGTTTGGGTGCAACACTGAAACGTACGTTGATGATGTGATCATAAAGACTCAGGAAGGTGAGGAACTCATCTCTGACCTGGTAGAGACCTTCAACAATGTGAGAAAATTCAAAATGAAGCTGAACCCTGATAAGTGCCCATTTGGTGTACCCACAGGAAAACTACTCGTGTATATGGTCTCCTGTCATGGTATTGACCCTAACCCAGAGAAGGTCTCGGCTATCACCAAAATGAAGCCACCCAAGAGCCTCCATGACATACAGAAGTTGGGTGCATGACCACCTTGAGCAGGTTCATCTCGTGACTTGGCGTCAGGGGACTCCCTTTCTTTAAGCTCCTCATGAAACAATACAAGTTCCAGTGGACTTAGAAGGCCGAAGAGGCTTTCGAAGACTTGAAGAAGTATTTGACTACCGCACCCACTCTACTAGCCCCAGAACCCCACGAAAACTTGTAGCTCTACATATCTGCTATAGCAATGTGGTTAGTATAGCTATCATCGTCGAATGGGAGGAGTCGGACACTAACCATAAGGTCCAATATCCAGTCTACTTCATTAGCGAAGTGCTAAGTGATTCCAAAACTCGGTATTTTCACATCATGAAGGTTGCTTATGTGTTACTGATCACATCTTACAAGCTATCCCATTATTTTTAGGTGCACCAGATAGAGGTCGACACATCATCCTCTCTGGGCAAAATACTGAGCAACAGGGAAGCAACTGGGAAAAATGCTAAATGGGCCATTGAGTTGTCAATGTATGACATCGTTTACAAGCCAAGGACAATAATCAAGGCTCAAGCCCTAAGCGACTTCATGGCTGAGTGGATAGAGATTCAAACACCTCCTAGAGAGAATTGGACCATCAATTTTGATGGGTCCTTACAACTTCAAGGCACACGAGTAGGAATTCTGGTAATGTCCCCTAAAGGGGAAAGTTTCAAGTATGTCTTGCAAATGCATTTTCCAACATCTAACAATGCAACCGAGTATGAAGCATTGCTTCATGGTCTGAGGATGGCTACAGCACTCGGCATCCGCTGACTCAAGGTTCTTGGAGGCTCACTCCTCATTGTCAATCATGCCAATAAAGAGTGGTCATGTCTAGACGAAAAAATGCTTTTGTATTGGTAGGAGCTCCACAAGTTAGAAAACAATTTCGACGGTCTCGAGTTCTTGCATATTTTGTGAGGAAAAAACAAGATCGTAGATGAGTTAGCCAAGCTTGGTTCTAGTCAATCCATGGTTCCCATAGGGGTCTTTCTATAGGAACTCCATGAGTGAGAACATAACTGAGTCACTCAAAGTCATGGAAATTCACTCAGATTGGTGTACCCCATTCATGATATATCTCAGGACAGGGGGCTTGCCAGAGAACAAGGTCAAGTGCAAACAATTGCATCGTCAGGCAGGACAATACACTCTAGTAAATGATGAGCTTTTTCGGCGAGGCATTAATGACACTCTAATGAAATGTATCTCCCCAGATGAAGGTTGTACTATTTTGCATGACATCCATGTAGGGATTTGTGGCAATCATGTGGGAGCAAGGTCACTCATTGGGAAGACATACAGGCAATGGTTTTTTTGGCCCACTGTCGTATTCGACACTGACTCCCTTGTTCATTGGTGTGAAGGTTGTCAGTTTTTCGCTCGCTAGAAACACGTGCCATCTCATGAGTTGCGGACCATACCTATCACCTGGCCTTTCTCTACATGGGGGCTTGATTTGGTAGGTTAGTTTAAGAAAGCTAAAGGTGGATTCACACATATCTTCGTTGCAGTGAATAAATTCAAAAAGTGGATCAAAGTAAAGCCTACCACCTCAATCACAGTGGCCAAGGCGTGGAATTTGTCAAAGAGATCATGTACAGGTTTTGCGTGCCCAATAATATTACCACAGATAATGTGACTCAGTTCACTGCGAGGGAGTTCAAGGACTTTTGTGTAGACTCGGGCACCAAGATCAACTATGCTTCAGTGTCACACCCGTAGAGTAACGATCAAGTGGAGCGCTCAAATGGCATGATTCTTCAGGGTTTGAAGCCCAGAATCTTTGATAGGCTAAAGACTTACACTGGAAAGTGGTTTAAAGAGTTGTCATCAGTTTTGTGGGACCTTCGTACCACCTCGAGTCGTGCCACTGGCCACACACCATTCTCTCTAGTTTACGGATCCGAGGCAATGTGACCTACTTAAGTGGAGCACAAGTCATTTTGTGTGCAGCAATTCAACAAAGAGCAATCAGACGACCCTCGAGTCGATGATTTAACCAGGCTGGAGGAGTTATGTGAAGCTGCGGTCATTCAGTTGGCTAAACACCAACAAGCCATGAGGCGATACCATGTGTCGAACATCAATTCACGTAGATTTCAGGTGGGAGATTTGGTATTACGAAAGATCCAAATGACTAAAGACTGGCACAAGCTTTCTCCAACCTGGGAGGGTCCTTTTGAAATAGTTGAAGTGACTCGACTAGGATCATACAGACTGCAACGAGAAGATGGCTCCAAAGTTCCAAACTCCTGGAATGATGATCCGTTGAGACCTTTTTATATGTAGGTAACTATCAATGTTTTTTTCACCGGCAAGAACAGGGAGGTCAAGATCACGTGTTCCAGTTCTGAGATAGTCTTATTAACTATAAAGCACACTATGATCTATCCTGCTTCAGGCCCCTCCTCAGAGGTAATAGCCCTACGTCCATCAGTTTGATACTAAAGATGAACAGAGGTTGCAATGGGGTGAACAGAGAGCTCAAGAAGTTCGCATGGTCACGGGGGAAATGATCTTGTACCCCCTGCTGAAGGGTAGGGGGCCTTTTATAGACCGTCGCAGCGGTTAAATAATTATGAACTAATTACTTTTACATCCAGGAGGAGATTTACATAACTAGTGGAGCCCAGACTTGAGAAGGTTAGTTCGTAGAGGTCTGTTAGGGCTTCCCTGGCCTTCTTCTTGCCTCTAGGGTGTTCTTTTCGGCTCTTGAGCATTCCTGCACTGAGGTGGACGGCGCCAGGACGATTCTTTGAGAGGTCGCTTCACGGTGTGGCTTTTACTTGGTGGCTAAGCCTTCCCATGTGGGGGTTCGATGTGGATGGGCTAGCCAACCCTCTACACCGGCCTATAGTCTATAGCTGTCTGACGAGGGGATAGGGTCTTTTGCCAGGCACCATCTTGTCTTGTGATATTTGATGGAGAGTTGACCGCTTTGGTACCTACGGTCCTGTCTTATCGTGCCAGGCATTCCATGTTGCCGCTTCCCGAGGACCCGACTCCGACGGGGCCTACCCAGTACTAGAAGCCCTCGGGCGCGGCTGCCAGGAGCTTGGGCATGTCCCGAGCTGGGTTACGAGGATGGGCCATAATCGGCGTCCCTCGGTATCCTGGGTATATAACCCCGATAGTAGCCGCTAAGCTTTTCATCGAGCAGGTGGCCAGAGCCGTTGGCTCGACAGCAGGCAGAATAAATACTCACATGTTACTGTGGGTACTGTCGCAGGATCAAGTCATGACCATGGAAATCACGGTACAACTAGAGTCGTGACGTGCGATTGGAGTCGGGATCTATGACCAGAGTCAGGATGTGCTTGCATTATAGGTGTGTGTATTGTGTAAATAATGATTTGAAAAACTTATCCATTGCTCTGTATTATCCACTCATTTGGACCGGACCGTAGCCCTCGAGCGTAGGGTGTGTAGCCACTTAGGCGTGACCCATAGAGCGTCGGGCGTGGCATAGATCATTATCACGCATGGTGTGGTATACTCGGAATATACACAACAAAAGTACTTAGCAAAAAATATGAGCGATACATAAGGGTTGACTCAGAAGAAAACATTGTTAGGAATATGTCTTAGCTGGTTTGATGAAAAGTCCCAAGGGCTAGAGATGGAGGCCTTAGCCTGACACTAGAGGTAGCTCTCCGCTTGTTGTGCGATGGTGATGTCCTTTAGCCATGGTGTGGTTGCAACAGGAGCACGCAGAGCCCCTGTGCCATGCCTCCTGGGAGAGGGGAGGCCAAAGCCCCCCTTCCTGCTTGACACCATGAGGAACTCCTCAGCAGTGTCCTCTATCATGGCCCACCGTGAGGATGGTGTCTCACTGTGAGTTGAGCGCATGAAGGCAGTGCCTATGTCATCCTTCATGGGGGAGAGGCTCAGGCCGCCAAAGTAGTCAGCGATGAACTTAAAGTTCCCAAGTTGAACAGTTCACCAAGAGAGAGTCCACCGCACATCTGACGTTCACCGTCAGTAGCAATGGTGATCACAAATGAGAGAACCATCGGAACGTCTAGAGGAAAAGCACGCTGCAAATCCCCCTTCCTGGAACACCAACTGTTGGTATTTTTTGCACCGACAAGAATAGGGTGATCAAGATTGCACATTCTAGTTCTGAGATGGTCTTGCGAACAACAAAGCACACTATGATCTATCTTGGTTTAGGCCCCTCCTCGGAGGCAATAGCCCTACGTACAGCAATTTTGTATTGAAGATGAACAGATGTTACAATGGGGGAGCAGAGAGCTCGAGAAGTTCACGAGCTGAAGGGTATAGACCGTTGCAGTGGCTGGATAACAATGAACTAATTACTTTTACATCCAGGAGGGGATCTACATGACCAGTGGGGCCCAAACATGAGAAGGTCAGTTCGTAGAGGTCGGTTGGGGCTTCCATGGCCTTCTTCTTGCCTCCTAGGTGTTCTTTTCAGCTCCCCGACGTTCTTGGTGCTGAGGTGGATGGTGCCCTAGATGATTCTTGGAGAAGTCGCTTCTTGGTGTGACTTTACTTGGTGGCTAAGCCTTCCCATGTGGGGGTCGATGTGTACTGGCTACACTGCCCTCTGCACCAGCCTATGGTCTGTAGCTGCCAGATGAAGGGATAGGACCTTCTGCCAGGCACCGTCTTGTCTTATCGCTCCAATGGGCAGTGGTGCCTTTTAGGGGATGTGAAGCTCTCTGGACATAGATATTTGATGGAGAGTTGACCACTTTGGTACCTGTGGTCCTATCTTATCGTACCAGGCATTCAATGTCGCCGCTTCCTGAGGACCCAACTCCGACGGTGCCTACCCAGTACTAGAAGCCCCTAGGCATGGCTGCCAGGAGCCTAGGCGTGTCTCGAGCCGGGTTATGAGGATGGGACATAACCGGCGTCCCTCGGTACCTTGGGTACAAGACCCTGACAGTAACCTTTTGTACATTTTTGTTTATTGCCTGTTGCATAGGCACATGTGGCCAATACTTCAGTCAGGGGGCTCCATTATGTACTCATATATGTTTCATATAATGAAT
>VSTD030004707.1:0-10143 GCA_008808055.3 Sporobolus alterniflorus
CCGATCTCTAGTAGGTCTAAAATAGAGTATATAAGGTGTGATTTC
This sequence comes from Sporobolus alterniflorus, assembly GCA_008808055.3. Taxonomy (NCBI): domain Eukaryota; kingdom Viridiplantae; phylum Streptophyta; class Magnoliopsida; order Poales; family Poaceae; genus Sporobolus; species Sporobolus alterniflorus. The sequence continues at coordinate 46 of VSTD030004707.1, forward strand.
AGCACTACCACGAAGGATATGAGGATGTTAGATTGGATCAATGCTCCAGAAAGATGAGGGTATCGATGAAGATGTTACTCATAGAATTAAAGCCGGATGGTTAAAGCGTTGTCAAGCTTCTGGTGTCTTGTGTGACTCTAAAGTGCCACTAAAGTTAAAAGGCAAATTCTATAAAATTATTATCTGACCGGTCGTGATGTATAAAATAGAATGTTGAGTTACTAAAAGGCGACATATCCAACAAGTAAGCATAACTGAGATGCGCATGCTACGATGGACTTGTGGTCACATAAGAAGAGACCATGTCCAGAACGATGACATACATGATAGATTAGATGTGACATCAATTGAGGAGAAGCTTGTGTAACACCGTTTAAGATAATTTGGACATATTCAACGAATGCCGGCAAAGGCACAGGTTCATAACGGGGTAATAAGACAGACCGATAATAGGAGGAGGGGCAGAGAAAATCCAAACTTGACATAGGAGAAGTCGGTGAAAAGATACTAGTATCACCATAGAGTTAGCATTAGATAGGAAAGAGTGAAGCTAGCAATTCATGTGCTAGATTCTGGATCTTCGTTTACTTCTCTTTTATTTTCTTTTTTGTTAGTTATTTTTTCTTTTTATTCATCCCTTTTCATATTTTTTGCCTTAGTATTTTATTGCATTTTCCTCTTTTTTATATTTGATTTTTCTATCGTCCTTCGATTCTTCCTTCTTTTTCACCTTTTTGTTTCTGTTTTTCATTTTTTATTGATATCATTTCTAGCCTATCCTAACTTTCTTGAGACTGAAAAAACTGGTTTTGCTGTTATTGCTTGATCTAGTGTCAAGAGTTAGGATGACTAGTAAATAGGAATTGATAAGAGGATTATCCGTATGTAACATCACGTGACATTGAACCACTAACACAAAGGACCGATAGGGTAAGAGATATTTTAGTTAATCTAGAACGTTGTGGACGTCGTTGCTTATTGGGGAGGCATGTGAGAGTGGGGTCGGGAAGGCGGGGCTGGTGCGACCGCATTCATTTGGCGATTTGGCTTTGGCGACCGGGTGGGTGAACCAACGGATCGAGCAGTTTCTCTTGTACACCGCGGGCGTTTTTTCTCCGCACACCGTACACGGCTAACGACTTGGTCTCGCATTAGTTTGTGTGCAGTGTATATACTTGTATAAAGCGCGAGATTCTACGAGCCGGTGAGGGCCTGCCGACAAAGCGTTCACGCGTGTAAGTACCTTGGCTAGCTGCTGCCAAATTGGGGATTTGGAGCAAAGCAGCGAGCGATCGAGACGTGGAACGGCCATACTGTAAGGACGCGCATCTCTCGCGTTCACACGGGCATGGCGACCAAAGCCAAGCGCATTGTGACGCCGTCGGCCGCATCGGTTCCCGCGCTGTACGTGTCGCGTCGCAGGGGCGGCGTGGCAGTGGCAGCCACGTCTTCCCTCCCGGCCCGGCCCGTGGGGTTGGGTTTGCCTGTCCGCTGGAGGCACCGGGCGATGACAGCGCCACACCGGGTGGTTGCCAAGCGACGGACAGAGACCGGAGGGCGTGTCGCGCGCGCTCCGTGCGTGGTCCCGCCCCCTTGAGCGACTTTTTTTTTGGGGGGGGGGGGGGGGGCAAAGCCTCTTCTTCTGTCTAAAACGAGCGACAGTAACTGCACAAACTTTCACACAAAACACTTGACCCTCCTACCGCCTCAATTACACTCTCGTTTTAGGCTGCAGATCGGTCTGGGCTGCTAGTTTCAGTGATGTTGACCTCTTTTGCCTTCATGTGCCTTGTAACAAAACATGCTCACCCATGTTACAGGTGTATTTCATCTGTCTCTAAATATTTATGATCATTTAATTTATTTTTTAAAAAAATAATAAATATTTGAAGACGGAGGAAATAGTACAATCTTTTTAGCAAGTCAGAGCTCTGAGATGGAAATAGTTCTCTCAAATAAAAAAAGAGCCAACTACTATTGCTACCATACAATGCCAACAAAATCATACTCCGCGTTCTAATCGCTTGTGTGATTACACGCCGATATATGACTCGTCAGAAATTGCGTGAAAGAACCCTCCGTGTATCAAGTCGTCTCTCAGCTCTAGCAGCATATTGCTAAGAGCTTACAGTACCATCCATCAATACATCGCCTTTCCACAATCCAGTCCATCGTCTCCCCTTTGTAAAGCAAATCTCTGATCCATGGCAGACCCTTGGAAAATTGGAGCCATGGCCTGGAGCTTAACTGTGTTAAGCTGGTTGTTTGCTCCCGTTATCAGATTCATGGTGAACAAGCGGTTTGCCTACCTGTGCATTGATGTAGAACGGAAGCTCAAGGAGGTGGAGATCAACACTATCCCAACGGCGGGCGACTCGGGCGGAACCCTAGTCCTCTTGCCGCCGCCACCTCCTCCACCGCCCCTAGCCCCGCTGCTGCCGAAGAGCCTTGCTGCCGGTGCACGTGGACTCGAGGATGGTAGTGGTGTGGCGTTCCTCCTCCCCGAGCGCCTCTGTCCCCGGTGTAGGAGGCTCGTCGGAGCCCAGGGTGCGAGCGATGCAGATCCGCGTCCTGGCGGTCGATTCTTGGTCGGGGAAGGGTGGATCTGGCAATGCTCATGACGGAGGAGCTCTGTGCGGTGTCTGGCGGCGTCAGCAACCTTCTGGCGGAGGGTACGAGCGTGCGTCGCTTGATGGTGAATGCTTCTTCGGTGCGAGTGTGAGGCCCCCTGAGCGGCGGCGTTGGAGGTCCCCATGGTGGGGGATTTGATGCCCGACGTGAGCCGATGTGAACGACCACTTTGGGGGTCGCACTGCTGCTCGTGCTTCCAGCGGCCTCCATGGCGGAGGGAGCGGTGACACATGGCGGTGACGACGTCTCCCTCAGCGGAGGTACGGCACTTGTCACTTGGCGATGGTTGCGGTGGGCGCCGGAGGTGGTCTGGAGTTGTGAGCTGCAGGAGTGTGGATGTTCGCGGTGGACGCCGGTGCCGAGTAGTGGTGGAGCTGCTCATAGTCTCCCCTTCGACGTGTGTGGATTTGGTCGGTCGCGGTGGCCGTCGGTGTTGGGCTATGATGGATGGTGGCTGCTCAGCGCCGGTGGTGGATTCGTGGATGCGTCATGGTGGAGCTGCTCCCCCCTCCCTCCGACGCGTGTCGACTTGTCTGTGGCCTACTAAACACCGAGCGAAAGCTTAGCCCGACATTCCTATCAGTGTGGACAATGTTGACATCCTCAGGTGCCGATTACCTTGCTGGAGGCATTATCTTGGTGCTTCTTAGCCCCATATGGAGGTCCGTTGGATGTCAAGGTCCGAGAGGTGGTGCTCATCGTCTTCGTGTCGGATGCTGTTCCTTCGTCTTTAGGTTGTGTCTTTAGAGTGTTAGTGGTCTTCTTGTTGGCTCTATTTGACTTTTATACTGCCTGTGTCATTTAAGTTAAGTTTCTATCTTAATACAATATGTGTTGAACACGCTTCTTGAAAAACACTATCCTAACACTGAAGCTGACGATGATGGATGTCCAGGAGCAGATGATGCGGATGGCTGCAAAAGGCAAGGGCGCGCGAATCTGATCTGAAGACACTGCACAAAATGAACAAGGATCTCAAGTCTGCCTTGTACGAAGCGGAAGATATGCTGGATCTTGTGGCTTATCACCGGATCGAGAAGGTCATAGGCGGCGACACGAGCATTTGGGAGAGGCACCTGTGTGACGCTGCTCGCGCTTTCCTCGCTGGATGCAAGGGGAAGCCGTGGTTTCGAGGATGCGCAGACATCGCCTGAGATGCCCGAATGCGATGCTCGGAGGGATGGAACCAGCTGCTCTGCAGGTTGGCCCTTCGGCAACAATCGGGCCCCCCATGATCTAGAGATGCTCCTGGAAACCATCCGGAACAAACAAGCTCTGGTGTACTCGCGCCGAGGTCCCGTAGCTGGTTCCTCCCCATCTGTAACAGTTGTCCATCTATATTCAGCTAGCTAACCGATGTGATTGTGGTTCTCCGTTCATATCGGGACTGGTCATATGAAGTGGCTGGCATCAAAATTAACAAGGTACCATCTGATTATACATGTGTTGCTTTTCAATGTCTTCACCTTCTACTCGTGATGTTGAAAATAATAGCACTTTTAGTTTTATTTTAATCTAAAAATAAATTATAAACATAACTAATGAATTGCATATCAAAACTACCTCTGTTTCTTTTTACTTATTGCATGCTAGTTTATTTTTAACTAGCTGGTGATAAATAAAAAGAAATGAAGGAAGTACTTAGATAGATCTATCGTAACAATGCAGATCAAACATTATAATAGATTATCTAATAAAATCATGCTTACACAGATCATCATACTCAGTATAAAAAACATGACGATAGTTGAAGAGAGAAGACACTGCTTAGTCTGGGCGACGATATGTTGTAGACCACGATGGTCGACGTGTGCTCTGCGAAGAGGTAGATGAGATGTGATGATGAACTTAGAGAAGCGATCGAGCAGTCGTGTAGAACGCTTAGCAAAAACCTTATCCATCCTCTCTCGGTGCAGGATCACTGAGGATGACGGTTCCTGATACCTACTCTCCTGGTTGAAGGTCCACACCGACGATCGGGATGAAGTAGCTTTGGTGAATCAATAGTGGAGGAGGTGAAAACCTAGATGTATTTATAAGCTCATGGATTGAGTTCTTAGTTATAAGTTTTATGGCAGCCGCACTTATTTATAGAGAAGAACTACCTTGGATGTCTTAACGCACATGTTGTGCGCCTATGCCCTTTGCCTCGCCACACTCTGCCCCACCTGGCGAGGCGAGCGAGTGCATGCATTTTATCCTCTCTTTTTCTCCGCACTCTTACAGATGTGTAGGTTTCCCTCCACCACCACTAATTTGTGAGATTTAAAAGTTGTCTATCATCATACATGAATAAGGATTTGAGAATTATTTAGAATTTCATACGGTTCAAGCCTAATAATTCTAACACATGGTGACATACCTACTTTTAGTTGCCCTCTGGCTCGCCTAAGCACACAAAAAGCAGTCTTGACCACTACACTTTTCTAACAAATTATAACAGATAACCTATTGTCTATTAAAATTAAATATCAAACATATTTTTGTGCAAGTTGAAGCAAAACGACAATAATCTACAAGCTTGCCTCAGGGCCGGCTCTGGGCCTAGGCCATGAGTGTGATGGCCTAGGGCCCAATCTAGAGAGGGGCGGCCCAAATTTTTGTGTGTATAAATACATTTTGCTCAAGCCAATGCCTCAACTAGGCCTAGCTTCAATGTAGAATAGAGATAAGCTTTGGCCCAACAACACCTTTGGCCCATTAATTTCAATGATCCTAATTCCCAACGCAACCAGGCATGAGCGCAACAATACACGATGGTATTAGCGTAATGCTCTCCTCGGCCGCTTCAGGTCATCACTTCAACGTTGCTGCCGCTTCACAGCTTTAGTCCCTCTCATCAATCACGGTCCAAAATAAAATTTGTTAGAACCTCAATTTGCTTCAATCTGAAACAATTTTGTCGCAGTTGGAGCCTTTAAGGATTTGTCTTATTTTAGGTAATCATATTAGCTAGAGGATTTTGGAGTTGTTTCTTATAAAACTTGTGTATATTATAGTTAGCTGTCACGAATGAAAACTCTATTTTTAAAAGTTATATATAATATCCTTTTATTATTTATTTTTAACATCATATATATATATAATTTAAATAAACTTTATATTCTCATAGCTTTAAGGAGCCCAAGCAGTGACTTCGGCCAAGGGCCTTCCGAAAATATACAGCCGGCCCTGGCTTGCCTCTTGCATAGTTCATTTTTTTGCACAGTATCATCAATGAACTATATTTTCTTGTGTACAGTATCAACGGGTATCACTTGAATTCAAGAATTAAAAGACACAATAAAAATTTCTTGATGCAAATGCAATAAAAAACTCAATTAAGAAGTGTAAGAAGAAAGGAAACAATCTACGACAAGCCAGATCATATGTATTGTAGGGTGAAAGAGAGGTGACATGTGGCAACGGTATTCATTTAAGACTTTCTTTTTATTGCAGAAGTACGATGGTATAGGATTAGATTCTTTCCAGCTTACAGTTCATAGAAAGAGTTTGAGGGAAACAATGGAGCAGATTGATTCTGTTATCACTGACTTCAAGAAATCACCTATGTTGACTGAGCAAAGCAGCAGCAACAATCTGCTTTCCGTTGAGGGCAAATACTGTTGAAATTATTGGGCTAGGTCCATAGAAAATTTTAATAATTCCTAATAAATTTTAAAGGCTTATTCATGCATGGTGGGTGGTAATTCTTTAGTCCCACATTACTAGTGGAGATGAAGGAAAGCCTACTTATAAGATATGTTACTCTCTATGCACTTGTAAGTGCGTGGAGGAGGAGAAAGGGAGAAACACACGCGCGCGTGCTCGCTCGCCTCACCGTGGTGAGGCGATGGGCGCGGGCGCATGACGTGCGTGTGAATAGTCCACCGAAATCCGGCCCAAAGCGTCATAGGCCCACGGCTCGCCGCTTCTGCTGCTGCGCCGCCGAGGCTACTTCATCCCGTTCATCGATGTGCATCTGCGATCGGGAGAGCAGGTCTCCGGAACCATCGTCCTCAGCGAGATGACGAATAAGGTTTTTGGGAAGTGATCTTCGTGACTGCTCGCTTGCTTCGTCAAGTTCTCCACCACGACTCGTGTACCTCTTCGTCGGTCTCACGCAGAGGGTCATCGCCTTCAACACGAACTTCGTCAGGCCAATCGCCGTCTTCATCCAGTTGTCATCGTCAAGGAACCACAAGTCACGTATGATTCCTGCTCTCAAATCATGTCTTAAATATTTAATATGTTGATCTACGTAGGCATGATTTTGCTAGATAATCTGCTGCAATGTTTCCTGTTTATTGCTATGATAGATCTATCTAGAACTTGTGGTACTGCTACTATTTTAATCTGCTATGCATTAGTCATGTTCATGATTTATTCTTGGATTAAAAAAACCAAAATTGCTAATTTATCTATCAATCTAAAAACCTTATTGTAGGCAGTTTAGTTTTATGACTGGATTTGTTGATGCTTTAAGGCCTACACCTTTTACTGGTGCGAACTTTAAGAGATGGCAGATGGGAGTCACATTGTGGCTAACTGCCATGAACGTGTTCTGGGTTTCCGAGGGCAAACCCGAGGGAGAACTTTCTCCTGAGAAGGAGAAGGAATACTCAGAAGCCAACACAATCTTTTGTGGTGCGATGGTTGGATTACTTGCAGAGACTCTACAAGATACATACCTCCGCTACAAAACTGCAAAAGAGATGTGGGATACCTTGAACACTGAGTATGGAGGTTCAGATGTCGGCACCGAGCTGTATATCATTGAGCAGTACCACGACTACCAGATGGTAGATGGGAAAAGTGTGGTTACACAGGCTCATGAGATACAATGCATGGTGAAGGAACTCGGACTTCTGAAGATTGTCGTTCCCGATAAGTTTGTGGCTGGGGACATTATTACCAAATTGCCTCCTTCATGGAAGGATTTCGCCATTGCTCTCAAACACAAGAGGGTGCACATGTCTATTTCAGACTTGATCGCCTCTCTTGATGTTAAGGAGAAAGCTCAGGCCAAGGACGGACGATCTAAAGGAGCTGAGGGTCAAACCAGTGTCAACATAGTGCACCGCAGACACATGACAAAGGCAAAGGCAAAGCTAAGCAGAATCAAAATAACAGCAAGCCAAAGCAAACTACTACCTTTAAGAAGAAGAAGAAAAATAAGGAGGATGAGGGATGTTTTGTGTGTGGATCTCCTGATCATTGGGCAAATAAGTGCCCAAACCATAAAGGAAGAAAACCTCAATCTGAGCAAAAGACTTCGAACATGGTTGTATTCAGCTCTGGAGGTGAAACTAGTGGGTATGGTAATTTACCCTTTGTTCTTTCAGTGTTTCAATCTACCACTTGGTGGCTTGATTCTGGTGCAAACGTTCATGTGTGTTCTGATACTTCGTTATTCTCTTCTTACCAGGTCACCCGAGATTTTTCCGTGTTGGTGGGGAATGGGTCACATGTTTCTGTTCATGGTGTTGGCACGGTAGATCTGAAGTTAAGTTCGGGGAAGATCGTGCAACTGAAGAACGTGCAGCATGTCTCTTCTATCAACAAGAATCTAGTTAGTGGCTCACTTTGTGTAGGGATGGCTTTAAGGTAGTGCTTGAGTCTAATAAATTTGTCGTGTCAAAGTGTGGACAATTTATTGGTAAAGGCTATGTGTGCGGAGGCTTGTTCCGTTTTTCAGTTTCTGATTGCTGTAATAAGTCTGTGAATAATATTTGTGATGGCATTAATGAGAGTGATGCTAGCATTTGGCATTCATGTTTATGTCATCTCAATTTTTGTTCTATGTCTCGACTGTCCAGCTTGAATTTAATCCCGAATTTATCCATTGTCAAAGGTTCTAAGTGCTAAAGTTGTGTGCAATCCAAACAACCTTGAAAGCCTCACAAGGCTGCCGAGGACAGACACTTGGCACCACTAGAACTTATACATTTTGATATTTGTGAGATGAATGGTGTGTTGACAGAGGGTGGACAAAGATATTTTATGATCATGATTGATGATGCATCTAGATATTGCTATGTTTACTTGTTGAAAACTTAGGATGAGGCTCTGAATTGTTTTAAAACCTATAAGGCTGAAGTTGAAAATCAACTAGAGAAAAAGATCAAACGTTTTAGGTCCGATCGTGGTGGTGAATATTTCTCTAATGAGTTTGACTTATTCTGTGCGGAACATGGTATTATACATGAGAGGACACCGCCCTATTCACCCCAATCAAACAGGGTTGCCGAGAGAAAGAATCGCACATTGACTGACTTGGCTAATTCCATGTTGGAAACTGCTGGACTATCTAAGGCATGGTGGGGGCGGCTTTATTGACTTCATGTCATGTCTTAAATAGAGTTACCATGAAGAGTAAGGAGAAGACTCGATGGATTGGGATAAAACCTTTACTATCTTACTTGCGCACATGGGGTTATTTGGCCAAAGTTAATGTGCCAATAAACAGGAAGCGTAAGTTGGGTCCTGAAACAGTGGATTGGGTCTTTTTGGGATATCCGCATTATAGCACTGCCTATAGATTTTTAGTAATCAAATCAGAGATACATGATGTGCATATTGATACATTTTTAGAGTCTCGTGATGTTACTTTCTTTGAGAATATTTTTCCTATGAAAAATCGTATGGCATGTCTGTTTACCTGCAAATGTGTTAGCTAATACATCTCCTGAACCCTCTGGAAATTTTGATCATGTTGAACATACACCTGAACCAATCCATGAGGAGATTGATAGTGAAGCTCCTAGAAGGAGCAAGAGACCAAGGACTGTAAAGTCTTTCGGTGATGATTTCACTATTTATCTCGTGGATGATACTCCTAAAACTATTGTCGATGCATTTGTATCTCCTGATACAGATGATTGAAAACAAGTGGTCCGTAGTGAGATGGACTCAATTCTCTCCAGTGAAACTTGGGAGCTGGTTGATCGACCATATGGTTGTAAACCTGTGGGTTGTAAGTGGTTGTTTAAAAAGAAGCTTAGGCCAGATGGTACTATTGACAACTACAAGGCAAGACTTGTGGCCAAGGGTTATACCCAAAAGGAAGGAGAAGATTTCTTTGATACTTATTCACCTATTGCTAGATTGACCACAATCCGTGTTCTCCTCTCATTGGCTATCTCACATGGTCTTCTCATCCATCAGATGGACGTTAAGACAGCTTTCCTTAATGGAGAGTTGGAAGAAGAAATCTATATGACATGGCCTGATGGATTTGTAGTAAAAGGTCAAGAGGACAAGGTGTGTAAGTTGATGAAGTCTTTGTATGGCATGAAACAAGCACCTAAGCAGTGGCATGAGAAATTTGATGTAACACTCATATCAGCAGACTTTAGTGTCAATGAAGCTGATCGGTGTGTGTATTACCATCATGTCGGGGGTCAGGAAGTTATATTATGCTTGTACATCGATGACATACTGATCTTTGGAACAAGTCTTGATGTGATCAATAAGGTCAAGACTTTC
>VSTD030004708.1:0-10143 GCA_008808055.3 Sporobolus alterniflorus
TACAAACAAAAAATAATTTGGTGCATATAATATAATTATTTGTGTGTGCTACTTCAGAATAGCGCTATAGATATATGTATCACATTAGCAATGGGCTGATGATGGCAGCCGCCCATTGCTACTGTTGTTCCCCTATAAATAAACTATTGCATGCTCACATTGCCTTGCTGCCAAAATTTCTCGCCAAAAATTTTTGTGCTACTGTGATCTGACACATGACGTCACCAGCCTATTGCTACTGTGATCTGACCCACATGTCAACGACCCAACGTAGTATGTGATCCAATAAATTTTAATTAATAGTGGAGAATAGAAAAAGAACATGCTTTCCATATTAATTGGTTATGTAACTTCGTGTTTGTCAATATTTTAGTCAAATAAATGTTGTGTCAAAATTTGAGGTACATACGAGTTCAAAAGTGATTATGATGTTTTAAAATCTCAAAGATTGAGGACTTGAGTTATATAGATGAAACTTTAAGAGAGATGTGTCCAATTATGAATCATGTATGGACTTCCTTTACTGAAACTATATAATTTTTTGTGGAAGTACTATGGACAAATATATGTTTTCATATCATTTTTTAAAAAATTTAGACCGAAGTTTGATATTATTGTTATTATTATGTTGTAATTTGGAGAAAGAAAGTTTGAATTGTGCTTACAAGGCAGTTCAATTTTTCATCTATCTCTAGTAAATGGACTATAATGGGTAATATGAGCGTAGTTGTAATTTTTCTGCAATTTTTCGTATCTTATTATATGCACATGCAGTTTAATATGGAATTAATTTCGATAACAGCGTAGAAATTCATTTAACTTATAGAAAATAGTAAATTAGTTCCAAAAAAATTCAAACTTCTACAGTACAACCTATACATTGTATATTACATATAAAAAATAATTTGGTGCATATAATATAATTATTTGTGTGTGCTACTTCAGAATGGCGCTATAGATATACGGATCACATTAGCAATGGTCTGATGATAGTAGTGGCCCGTCGGTACTACGATTCTCAGTAGCAATGGCCCGATGATGTCACTTATGCCCGTTGCTACTGTGGTTCCCCTATAAATAAATTCTTGCGTGGCCCTTGCAAACCCTAATCCCTGGAGGCTTTCACTCATGTCGTGAGGCTGCCAAAATTTCCCACTGAAAATTTCCCTGGAGCCCACGCCATCGTCAACCTCTTTGGAGCCCGTGCTGTCGTCGAGTCCTCCCTGAGCCTTCACGCTGTCGTTGAGTCCTCCCCGGACCCTCCGCACTATCATTCTTGACCATGGTCGAGGCTCTTACACACCACCATCTTCCCCGACCCGAGCCGGTGATGCCGTCGACCACGCATGCCTCATCTCCAAGCCTGCGATGCCGTTCCCGAGCCCGCAACAACATCGTCCTCCCTGAGCCCATGACGTTGTGCACCCCGTGCCATTCCTGAGCCTGTGACGCCGATACCTGCATTGTCCCCAGGCCCGTAGCACCATCGTCCTCCCCAAACTCACGACATCCGAAGCCCACGACGCCATCGAACCCGCACCATCCCCGAGCCCGCAATTCCGTCATCTTCCCCAAGCCCGCAAGGCTACACTGTATATTTTTCTTTGTCATTTTGGGCCTACAAATCTTGATTTTGATATGATACATTGCCACATTGCTTTGATATCCTACATTGCTTTTATTCTGCTCCATTGCTTTGATGTGCTACATTGCCACACTGCTTTGATATACTGCATTGCCTTTAACATGTCACATTGCTTTGATATTTTACATTGCTTTTGATATGCCGTATTGCTTTGATATGCTACATTGCCACATTGCTTTGATATGTTACATTGTCACATTTCTTTTATATGCTACATTGCTTTTGTTCTGCTGCATTGCTTTGATGTGCTACATTGTCACATTGATTTGATATACTACATTGCCTTTAACATGTCGCATTGCTTTGATATGCTACATTGCTTTTGATATGCTACATTGCCACATTGCTGTAGCATGATATTATTGGATATGTGTCTCATCTACATCAAGGACCTTAGACCGTTGGAAGGCCGGTAATTTTGCAACCCCCACTAAGAGCAATTTTTCTTTCTATTTTTTTAACAAAATTTGACACTCATCCACTTTTCCGGAAGTAGATGGCGGATCCTTAGAGTCCAGTGGCTTAGGTTGTGTCTAACAATGAGGAGAGCGACCAGAATGACAGAAGTTTAGGCTCGTATGAATCTCCTACTGATCCATGTCCGTATGTTAAGAGGAAGCGATCTTTTGGCCCACATGGCGAAGATTACGTATGAGAAGAAGAGGTATATGAGCAATAGGAATTAAATGTTCTAATTAATTTTTACAATTGTAGTATTATTAATGACTTTCTTCACTCCTTTCTTAGAATCCCCCTCCATGTCGAAGTGCTCAAAATTTATTTCCTCCTTAGGATGAAACAACTCTAACAACGCCGAAGCAAGAACCTGGTCCCCAAAAGCCTAAGCGGAACAGAGGGATATGGTCCTTGAACAAGATGCAGGAAGGGATTATTAATGTAACGGTGCAGTTCCCAAATGGGTCACCCATTGAACCTAAAGTCATTAATTCCAAATGGCGTAATGACTGTGGTGTTCTTGTGAAGGAGAAATGTAAGATCACCTAGATTGATTGGGGCATTGTTCTAGTAAATGAGAAAGAAGCTTTATGGGAATTGATCAAGGCACATTATGTCTTTCCTTCTAAACAAAAAATGTGGCAAAAGGGCTACCATTCTTACCATAGGGAGGGCCCTTTAAAGGTTCAGACATGCACTCAACAAGTTCTATATTCAACCTGGTGTTTCACCATTCAATTGGTTTGGGTTCATCACACCAAAGAATGGAACACCTTCAAAGAACTGCATACCACTCCAGAAGCCATGGTGTGTAGCAATAGAATGAAAGAGCTAATTCAAAAGAATAAGTTCAAGCATAGACTAGGACCTAGTGGGTACAAGGTTGTAATCACACTCTGGACAAAGAAGGAACAAGAGCTTCGTGAGGCTGGGATACCGGATCCTCTTGAAGGTTATATGTTGCACACGAGAAGCTAGATCCGGGGACGGTCTCGTATAGATGACAAAGGATAGTTGGTCACTTCAAACTCTGATATTACTAGAGTGATTGAAAATTCCAAAGATCTCATCACTAAAGAGAAGACCGACAAATTCAAGCTACAGCGCTAAAAAGACCAACTCAGTGCAACCCTCGAAACCGAAGAGCATCGAGGTCACACACGAGCTATCTCTTCAATTGCATCATGGAAGGAAGGGTTTGCGGAGGACATCCATATGTACAAGAAGAGTGGAAGACACGATATAGAAGCAGAGTCTGCAAATAACGAAGTGCAATTTTCATCTCAGTTCTTTAATTTCATGATAAAGCACACATAACTCGTTATTAGTCAGGTGTATGTTCCACAAATCAATTTGGAAGTCGGCACTGCTATGCCTCAGGTAGTGCCGGCTTCGCTGCCGATAATCAAAAGTACCCTGTGGATGACATCAATGAACCCACCCCTTGCACACTACTCTATGTCAAAGGTAGGACATTAAGGACAATCGAAGTTGCTGATGCTATTGTGATGGCTACTCTTATAATGCATGGTCGGCTCATCCTGTCAGAGTGTGTAGTGGTCGAAGTGACCATGATCAGAGAAAGTCATGAGTTTGAGGACCTTGACTATCCAGACAAAGAGGAGGGAATTGAGAAGCTGAAAGATGCTGAAGGGAATTTCATCCTATGACCCTGTAAAGATATAACTATAAAAACTCGTTCCTCACCGATTGTTTCACCGGAGAGCAGAGAGGATGAGGGTACTCCAACTTCTCAAAATACCATACACAGCACTATCGCATTTACTCCTCCATCTTAAATCCTCCAGAAACTACCCCTCTTCCCAAAAATCCACCATATATAGAACCTCTTGAGCATCATTGTCTGAAACCTCCTCACACTACCCCTCCTCTTCAAAATCTACCAACTGAACAAGCTCCTCAGCAACGTTCTCCTCCACATCTTCATTCTCTGAAACCTCCTCACACTACCCCTACTCTTCAAAATCAACCAACTGAACAAGCTCCTCAATAGCATTCTCCTCCACATGTTCATTCTCTGAAACCCCCTCACACTACCCCTGCTCTTCAAAATTAACCAACTGAACAAGCTCCTCAGTAGCGTTCTCCTCCACATGTTCATTCTCTGAAGTCTCTTCCCACTACCCCTCCTCTTCAAATTCAACCAAATGCTCCGAAGAAGTAGGATGCCACTGTGGATGAAATCAGCAAAGATCCTAAGACTGTATTAGACAAATTTTATGATGGTCTTAAGAATTATAAAACCAATAAACTGTTGGAGGACTTGGCTCTTGTTGGTATGAGTGTAGAAGAATTTTGGCAATATGGCAACAAAGATATATGGGAATTTGAGTATGGAAAGCTGCTTGTTCCAAAACATGTCCATCTAAAACTTATGTGGATCATGCAGAAATTACACGAGTGGTATTATTTTGCATGTGTCTATGGGTTGAATTTTATTGAAGCTAAAATTTCTGGAGACATTTTCAATACTTCAAGCTTTGATCTAAATGTCGAACTTGCTAAGCTGCACATTATCTATCATCTCCAAATGTGCGACATCACTATGATGACTGTCTGGTGCATATAAGTGTTATAAATATTTTCTCATTTCAAGTGTTTTGAACAATATAGTAAGAAATCTAATGACCCGGTGCTCATGTGTTGTTTAATTTACACGTCTGACAAAAGCAAGAGACTTGGGTATGTAAACCTAAATCTTATAAACCAAATAGAATTGAACCCACAAATTAATGAGAACAATCTGAAGTATAAGAATATGATGTTGAAGAGTAAAATCGCCGATAAAAAACTCACCAATGACAAATGGATTGATGCTGCTACCTACTTAGGATGGACCATGTTGCGGTGGCAAGACAAAGCTTATCATGGACCCATATAATTTCAAGTAATTTAATTAATTTGTTCTTAATGAAACTTCTACCTTCTTATTTATAGAGGATCATTATTACTTGATGAACTAATAAGACAATAATTCGTCTATGTGTTTGTGTAGCCGTCATTGGATTTGGCAATAATATATCTGAAGGAGGGTAAGATCTTTATATTGGACCCTCTTGACGTCAACGAATCTACTTACAATGAATTCATCAATTGTATCAAAAGGTAAATAACATATCAACCATGTGTTCATCACAAATCTTTTTATAACTATAATTACTAATGATGACCCTTTTTGTAACAGTGCGTACAAATGTTATGTGAGCCAAGGTGGCTGATACTGTCCAAAATATAATGAAGAGATGTATGTTCACTATAGATTTCCAGTATTAACATATATATCACTACAACCTACATATTTATTAAATATGCATTGCCATATGTACTAACATATTTATTTTTCTATTAAAGTGTAATAAGTAGGCTCTAGGTACTGTTCATTGCGGTTATTACATGTGCTACTACTTAAATGCCAACACCAAGGGGAAGTACTTAAAAAGTCTCATTGAAAACGATCTTGATGTCGTAAGTATAACAACCTTGATTTATCGGTTATAAGAAAGCCGATTCATTGCATAATTTGATATTTTGATTTCTGCTCAGAACCCTGACCCATCAAGTAATAACCATCTCGTAGATGACAAACTCATTACAATTTAAGAAAGACTTTGTCGCTTCATGATGCATGAGTTTATATCACCCAAAGGCAGGTATCACCAAGACAGTGGCCACATGGCCGATAATCTTGCCCTATGCGATTGGTCTGGTGAGTCACAAAGCAAGCTACGTATTGTGAAAGAACATTTTGAGCACCACCTAGCTATATGAACTTCTGTTATGGTCATATATAGATTGGTGTATGAACTTCTGTCATTGTCATATTGTTATAGATTTGTGTGATGTTTAATAAAATGTGTGTCTGAATGTAATTTGAACTGAATTTTTGATGAAATGTGTGCATGAATATTGGCATGTCCAACAGGAATGGGTAGCTAGGCCATCGCTACTACGCAGTCCAATAGCGATGGGATCGCTAATGATAGCTCGTCACTACTGGCAGTCTAGTAGCAATAGACCACTAGCCCATCGCTACTGGTAGTCCAGTAGCAATGGACCGCTAGTCCGTCGTTACCGTTGGGGTCAGTGGCAATGGGCAACTAAGTCATAACGCCCATCGCTACTGTGGGGCTAGTAGCAACGGTTCGCTGATGTCAGAGTGCCCGTCGCTGCTGTGGGCGCTCGCAACAACCGTGTGTGTGCCACGTATCCAACAATAGCAATGGTCCGCTGATGTTAGAGTGCCCATCGCTGATGTGGGAGCTAGCAGCAACCGTGTGTGTCCCACGTGTCCAACAGTAGCAACGGTCCACTGATGTTAGAGTGCCCGTCGCTGCTATAGGCGCTAGCAGCAACCGTGTGTGTGCCATGTTTCCAACAGTAGCAACGGTCCGCTGATGTCAGAATGCCCACCACTACTGTGGGCGCTAGCAGCAATCGTGTGTGTGCCACGTGTCCAATAGTAGCAACGGTCCGTTGATGTTAGAGTATCCATCACTGTTGTGGGCGCTAGCAGCAACCATGTGTGTGCCATATTTCTAAGAGTAGCAACGGTCTGCTGATGTCAGAGTGCGCGTCGCTGCTGTGAGCGCTAGCAGCAACCGTGTGTGTGCCACGTGTCCAACAGTAGCAACGGTCCGCTGATGTTAGAGTGTTCGTCGCTGCTGTGGGCCCCTATAGTAACCGTGCTTGTGCCACATGTCCAACAGTAGCAACGATCCTCTGATATCAGAGTGTCCGTCACTCCTGTGGGCGCTAGCAGAAACCGCGCATGTGCCACGTGCCCCACAGTAGCAATGGTTTGTGATGTCAGAGTGCCTGTCGCTGATGTGGGTGCTGGCAGCAACCGCGCTTATGCCACGTGCCCCACAGTAGCGACGGGTGAAGCGTGCCCATTGCTACTGGGACAGCACAGTAGTGACGGGACAGCAGCGGTGAGCCGTTTACGCTACAGAGGTGTATTATAATAGTGTAGGAATAGTACTTGCAATTAGGTGTCTATATATGAAGTCTGCGGTGAGGGTTAACTCTTCAGAAGGCAATCAAATGGTCGGCAATCTAACCCAGAGCGGTGGAAGCCACGCTGCCGGCATGACGAGTTGATGGTCTGTTATATTTCTTAGCGTAAGTTCTAGCTTGCACCGACAATATTGTTGGAATTGATCTCAGTCTTGCTAAAAATGACCAAATCTTAATGGCTTAATTGTCACCGGGGCCACTTTTCAACTAACGTGGTCTGAACCCAATCCCCACACGTCTATAAAATGAGTCCGGAGTCCAATGTCACTAATTGAGGAAACTTGACAATCGGGAGGTCAGCTCTATTAGATCTCTACCAATACAGAGAAGACGTGCAAGGGGTTGAAGTATGCCTACTGCCAGTGGCTTGTTGGCACTCATCCTCTGTATAAGATCATCACCGACCTCTGCTCGACATCAAGATCACAGGAGGAGATCGGCATTAAGTTGCGAGCCTGCTTCATCAAGCTCGCACGAGTCATCACCAGATGTTGGTAAGATCATAATGCGGGTGATTTTCTTGGGTGTTCATGTCACTGGCTAGGTAGATCCTACGGGATTGATGTTCAATCTATACTACAAAGATTACTCCGGATGTGAACAATCAAGAAACTAATGGAGCGAAACCACTGCCACTTCTAGCTATATGCTCGTCATACCTTAAACTCCAAGCAGATGACTTCAAATAAGCTAATATTTTTTGAACTACTCCTATGTTCCGTTCTACTACCTTAGAATTCTTTTTAATGATGTTTGGAGAGCTAAGCTCAAAAATCAGAGGAAGCACTATATATTGAATGTTTCTTTAGTACTGACATGGTTTTCAAAAGTTTAAATTACTGTGACTGGGCGCTTGAATTGTATTGCCCGGTGTTTGCTCCAGTATTTTTGTATTTCTATTTTCATAGCATCTCTCATTTATTATGGCCTAGAAACTAGTTGATAACCCGCACGATGTTACAAGATTGTAAAATACCTTATATTTATATGAGTTCACATATTGATTTCAATTCAAGTAAAAGATAATTAAGCTTAAAATGACAACATTATTATACTCCATTAATGATTATAGGGTACTAACAGTAAAAAATACTTAAAGATATATAAGAAATAGGACTATGGAACAATAAACGAACATAAGTATATCATTTTTGACCCACAGAATGGTATATAATAAATACGATCATGGAATAATAAATGAACTTAAATATACCATGCAGGTCATAATACGACCCATTAACTCACATGGGACATAACGGAAAAATCACAATAAAAAGAATGTGACCCAACCGGTGAGATGGTTTGGGCCGAAACTTGGTAAGCCCATTAATGCCTTGCGCACGAAAACCCTTACCCTTCGGTCCAAAGCTAGCGAGAGAGAAAGAGCGGAGTGGCGAAGTGAGCTACATCGGTGGAACATCCACGGGAGGGAGAGAGGAAACATCGATGGCTAAGCGGTGGTGGCGCTGACGACCACAATGATGATGATGCGTGAACAGTGGAGAGAACATGTGACGGCGATTGCGTGGCAGAATGCTGGCGTGGGGAATGCAGCTCATGGTCGTGGTAGAAGACATCAAGCCATCTGAGGGTATGTGACCCAATGAAATATCATATTTATAGATCAAATTAAGTTGATTTAAAAAATCTTCAAAACATATGTAAGTGGTATCTAGTTTTGTTCATCTCATCGCGTAGAATACAATGGTGAAAATAGAGTTGAAAATAGATATCATATGAGTGAGATAAATTATTTTAAAAAATTTATACTATGCAACAAGATGACGTGACAGATGATAGTTACATGTGTATAGAATTCATCTTAGTGGGTACCTATTATATAGTTATAGGAGATTCCTTTGTTCTTGTTTTCAGGAACTTATCTTTGTATGTGGACAATTTTATGGCAATATCAAATAACCATAGATCATTGATTGTTAATTAGTACTTGCACTATAGGAAATTGCTTAACTTCCATCGGCTCTTGGCCGTTGAAAATTAGCAGACGAAAATTAAGTAACTTTTGTCGGTTGCCGATGGAAATTAAGTAACTTCTATCAACTAGCCCGGGCCGTTGGATGTTAAGGAGGTCAGGTTAACTTCCATCGGCTCAACGTAGCCGATGGAAATGACGGTTCTTCCAACGGCCGCTGTCAGAAGTTAAAAAACCGATGGAAGCATCATAGTTTCCTGTAGTATTGGTGCAAAAGATTGAAGCACAGATAAAAAAAGAGAATTCTGGACATCATCGAATATATATATATATATATATCTTGGAAATAATCCAGTCACGGCGATATGGGGAGGGGGATACATATTTCTTTGTTGCAACTAATTAAAAACCGAGGAGATGAGCCGGATGATGATGGAAGAGATATGAAGACATTATTCGATGATGTCCATATATGGCAAACACAGACGAGAGCATGGTCGATCTCCAGCCTAGCCGGTCTTGGGGACCTCCGTGACGATGTTGGAGTGGTCGAAGACGCGGACGCGCTTCGGGTTAAAATCCGTGGTCACGAAGGACCCAACGTACGGGCAGCTAGCACCACCACCTGCACGTCCGACCGGTCTGCCAGGATGTTACGCTTCGCCTCCACGGCCGGCACCCCCTTCAACTCCGGCCGGCCACGATGTCTTGCTGTTGCCGTGCTCATCTCCACCGATTTGTTGGACCGGACGAAACCTGGATAAAATTGCGGCAGTTACGGTGAGCAACTAATCAAACACCCTGGCCGGCTGGAATAATAGAAAGAGATGGAGACTGCTTGCTTGGGTTTGTGCCACACCGTACCAGCTCACGATCGAGCTGTGCCTAGCTGATTTGTCTTTGCCTTGTGCACAGAATCGGTTTTTATAAGTTATTAGTTGATAATCCTGCGTGTTACGACGGGAAAATCAACTAAAATATTTTGTGAAAATATGGAAATGTTATTTTATAAAAATAAGAAATATAAAGGACGAATAAGATTGGTAAAAATTTGAGAGTCTTTATGTAAAAA
>VSTD030004709.1:0-10142 GCA_008808055.3 Sporobolus alterniflorus
ACTTGAGTTTTGTTTTACAATTAGCTTTAGCTACTCTTGAACACGCGCAAATCTGCGCTGTCCTCATGTATTTCAGAACTCCACCTTCGAGTGATTATTAGATCGCTCGCATCTCTTTCTTGTTCATTCTTCAATTGCAGACAGGAAATGATCTTCGTGATCAGGCTGACCTTACATCAACAAGGTTGGTAACCACAAGGAGTTGGTTCAGCGATTGCATTGGCGCTTCGGGCTCGCTCATCGTAGTCAGATCGTGAGGATCATCTTCCATCACTCCCTTCACAACTCAATCTTTCAGTTCTAAGTTGAACCTAAGTTATTAAAAGCGTAGCATTCTTTTGAGACCAAGATTTTGACAGGCGGCTATATTTGCACCTAAACGCAGCCGCAAAACCGTTACTAACCGCTAGTATATATCCTACACGCCAGCCCCCTTGTGGATAAGGCTCTGCCCCGCACTCGTTAATTACCGATACTAATCGTGCGACGGGAGACGGAACAACACACGAAATTCCGCCGATGAGCTCCGCTGCGACGTCCACGGCGCTGGCGCCGTGGACGCGAGAGGAGGACAAGGCTTTCGAGAACGCGGTCGCGAAGGCCGCGCCGCCGCCCGCCGACGGCCTGCCGGACGAGAGCTGGTTCTCGGCCCTCGTGACGAGCCTCCCCGCGCGGACGCCCGAGGAGGTGCGGCGCCACTACGAGGCGCTGGTGGAGGACGTGGGCGCCATCGAGGCCGGCCGCGTGCCGCTCCCGCGCTACTCCGGGGAGGAGTCCGCCGCGTCCTCGCCCAAGGACGGAGGCGGGCACCGGCGGGACGAGCCCAAGGGCGTCGTTGACGCGGGGAAGAGCTGCTCCAAGGCGGAGCAGGAGAGGCGCAAGGGCATCCCGTGGACAGAGGAGGAGCATAGGTTTGTTTGTGAATCAATTAATTAATCGATGAATCCTCACGAGTTGTTATCGTTCAAGTTTCAATCATCCGACGATTCAATCGTGTAACTTCCTCACCGACTCAGGTTGTTCTTGCTGGGGCTGGACAAGTTCGGCAAGGGCGACTGGCGTAGCATCTCCCGCAACTTCGTCATCTCGCGGACGCCGACGCAGGTGGCCAGCCACGCGCAGAAGTACTTCATCCGCCTCAACTCCATGAACCGCGACCGCCGCCGCTCCAGCATCCACGACATCACCAGCGTCAACGCCGGCGACGTCGCGGCCGCGGGGAGCGCGCCGATCACCTGCGGCCCCGCAGCGACGATGGGACCGGGCGGCATGAAGCACCACCACCCACCGCCGCCGCAGATGGGCATGTATAGGCACGCGCCCATGGGACACCCCGTCGCGGGACACATGGTGGCGCCGGCCGCCGTCGGCATGCCGGTCATGTTCCCGCCGGGCCACGCGCCCTACGTCATGCCGGTCGGGTACCCGGCGCCACCGGCCAAGATGCACCAATGATTCTCTTCTTCTTGTTGTTCATGCATGCAGTGTTTGTGATCTCCGCAAGGCTGCTCATGCACAGCAGGATTAATTAATCACACTTGTTTCATCACTTTCTTGATTTGTTCTTGTTGTCTAGGCACTAGGCAGGCATCCGTTCTTCCCCAATCTCCCATTCATGTAACATATAGATGACATGAGTGAGTACAGGGCAGGAAGGCAAGCTAGTAATTAATAAACTACGTGTTGACTGCTGCTAGCTTATATTCACACTCAGGGAGGGTCAAGAAATGTGTAATTAGCAGCGGCCGGAGGGCGCCTTCTAGAGTGCATTCATTGGTTGCAACCGGGGATCAATCAAGTTTCGTTTTTCAGATGTAAATTAGCACCTATGTTTCAGTTGTGAAGAAACATATATATTGATCGTAGTTTCGTGCACTGAAATGGTTAGCTCTTCAATTTCTTTGTTCCCCTCTTCTGGAGCATCATCTCAAATCTTTTTGGCAGCAGCCATCGTTTGCAAAAATTTGTTTGCTAGTGTTTCGGATGTAGATTCGGAGATGATATACGACTTCACACTATATTGTGATTCAGTATATGCTTCAGGATGATAATGTATGAGTAGCTATATATTGGGCACCAAATTGAACATCGAGCAAGAAATCAGAATACACAATTTCTTTGGAAGGAATTGTGTCAGTGGCGGTTTGCCAACAGGAACAAGGACAAGTGCTGATGATCATGGCCCAAGAAGGCAAACCCGGTCGTGTCTAGTCCAGAGTAGGTCTACTAAGCGCGTGTACCGGCCTGCCGCTGAGGATAAGAGATGTAACGGGTGAAGAGAGAGTCATTCATTCATTCAGTCATCTGATAACTTGTAACAAACTGAACCTTCTTCTCCAAGTTGCTATCATGCTCTCTTCCTAGCTATGTTCTTGCTCTGCTTCTACTCTCCCTTTGCCTAGCGACTTCATAGGGTCGTTAACAATTGATATCGATTTTGTCAGTCCTACCCCACACCAGAAGAGCACGGGCATTTTACTCGCCACCAGAAGAAGTTTTGTGTTATGGAGCCGAATATGAAGTTGTTGATCGAGGATCTCATGAAGTAGGTCTGTGAAGAGATCAAGGTCGGTTTCACTGCCTAGGAAGCTGTCATCATCAGAGTGCCTCTCCGAGATCACCCTTTCGGGACAGTAGCGTGAAGAGCAAGTTGTTGCTCTCGAATCAGCCACTGTGGCATTCCACAAGACCTTTGCTGAATGGAAGCCGGCAGTGGAGTCATCCATCGCCTCTGTCAAGAATGACCTGTCCAGGTTGAACACATTCTTCGATCATGACACGAAGGCGGCCAGTATCCCGAAGGGAGCACTCCTTCCGTCTGAGTGGGCGACCGCGTGCTCATCTGCCGAATGTTCCACCGACGGCCCCGGTGGGCACCATGTCGAAATCAGCCACTAGGATTTTAGATTTGGGCGAGTATTCACCTAAATCCATGACCTGGTGTCGAGGATGCGTACGCAGGGTACATGACCGAGAGGTCTCTACAGGTCAATGTGGGGGTCGATATAGGCCAGTATTATAACAAGATGGTAAAACCATAACTCCTAGAGATAGAGTCCTACTCAGATAAGATCAAAGCTTGTAATTAGGAAAGACTAAAGGTAGATCCCTACTAGGACTACAATTGTAACCGACATGGGGACTTTCCTTTAAACCTTGCTCGTATGGATATAAAAGGAGGGTAGGGACACCCTCAAAAGCACAATCACAACCACAACATCAACTACCCTGAGCAATACGAAGAACACAGTATGTATGGCTATTATCCTCTATGAGGTCTGAACCTGTTGTAACACCCCTTGTGTCACTGTAGTAGCTATAGTACCTATATAGTACCCTCACCATGTATCTACAATGTTCTTGTAATATAAACCTTGATTGAGTTTGAAATTTCAAGTTCAAATCCTTTTCTTTATAATTCCCAAATCAAGGCATAGGATACTTGTGATGGAACATCAAAATTTTGCAAACAAGTATGGTCATTTAAATTCATATTCCTGAATATAAATACAAGTTAGAATTTTGGAGAATTTACCAAATATTTCCCAAAAGGTTTGGACCCTAAATAAATTCAAGCCAAGTTCAAACTTAGTTTATTCCTTAATTTTTAATTAAAATTTTATTTGGAATTTGTACTCATTCCCAAAAGGAAAGTTGTTCCATTGGAATTAGTTTATAACCTTGCAAAGTTTGGAAAAGTTTAGAGATCTTGAAGTATGGTTTTCAAATTTTACTAATTGAGACAGTTTCAAAATTTTGAAAAGCATTTGAACTGGGCTGGCCCACTGCGCCAGCACTCGGCTCACCGATACAGCACTGGCCCACGGTTTTAAACCAAACTGGGGACCCGCCTGTCAGCCACCATGGGCGCGACCCCACACAAACTTTGCTCGCCACCCGGCGACGGGTTGTTGCCACCGCACCACGTCGGCAGCGGTGGCTCAGTCGGCTTCCCAGTGCCTAGCCCCTATTTTCACAGATCAAGGATCACCTCCCATGCGCCTAGCCGCTGCTGGCCTTTTCAAACTATTAGCTCATGTCCGTGAGCTTCCCGTGCAGCTACAAGACCCGTCCGTGGAGCTTCCAACCGACGAGTCGCTGTCTTCGATCGCGAACGCTGCGGGATCAGTGAGCTCCTTGCACCTCGCTGGTGAACCCTACCTTCCCAACCATCCCGTCAATGGTTTGGTGTAGCGGCGTGATAGCTTTAGCTCCTAGTTGGTTTAGCAGTCATTGTTGCCGCCTTTGTTCCGTTGGTGAGCTGACGGCGACCGTGTCATGCCACGCGCTTCAGCCGCACCGAGCGGTGGTGACCGTGTGCATGGGTCGTGGCAAGGCCACCCCAATGGGTCAGCTATCGGGCCTTGGTCCTGTTCCCCGTTTGGCTCCGGGCTGAATTCAAGGCATGTATGAATAGTGTCATTTTGCTATTTCCTTTCGGATTTTCCAATGATTTATTCAAATCAATTCTGAATTTGATTCAAATTTGATAGAAACTTCCTCAAACTTAGGAATTTGATGAAACCACTTCAAACCTTTGAATTCAAGTGGTTTCCCTGGAATAAAAATATAAATTGAAATAAATTTATTTATTCTTTATTTAAATAATGCCTAGGCTCGGATAATTGGAGATTAATTCATAATTAAATAAATAGAACTCTAAAATTCATGAAACTTGGCTTAAAATTGTATCTGAACTGTTCCATCAAGGAAAAAAAATACTTTCATACCCTCATCATGATATTTAGCTATGCTAATGACTTCTTTCACCTTGGAAAATTTAAACCCTTAAGTAATTAAGTGTTTAGAGGCTTGTAAGGACAAGTTTTACCATGAAACATTGCTAATGACTTTACAAAACCTAAAGTACACCCTCAAGCCATGTCATTAGTGGTTTTAGAGTGGTTTACTTTCCAACCCCTCTCATGCCTAGTAATGCTTAACCCATACGAGTTAATGAAGGAAATTCTTCAAACTAAAGTACTTAACTCGCTAAGCAACCTAAAAGAATGTGAGCCGCTTTGTTTACCAAGCTTGCTTATCTTTGTCGATTTCCATTAATGATCTTGCATGACATACCGTTTAGGATCTAACGCCGCCCTCAATCAAGAATAATCGCTTGGTGGACAACCATAAAGAAGCTTCGACCAAGCTAACTTCCCCCTTGAGCAACCAGTTCCACCAAGCAAACTGGGGCATACTCCTTCATTTAAGGTTTTCATTTCATAACTCTTTAAATTATGCTCTTGTATGTGCACTTCCGTATAGGAGTTCAATGGAACCATAGATTGCATTACAACACCTTTCCATGCCACCTTGTTTACCCCTATGAAGCTAAAGTCACGATAGTATGGATATGCTTAGTAATGCAGGGCGACACGTCCGGTGACATCTCTGTGTCTGCCCCTGGTGGCGTCATCGACTGCAAGCGTGGGTGACCTGGCCATGGTCACCCCAGGCTTGCTGCGGCCGGCAGTGGCACCATTGGAATCCCCAGCATCGGAAGAGCTTGCTGTGGGATTTAGTGATGCGTGGCACTCGCACCGGTGTGCCCGGGAGTGCCGCCCCGGGTAACACGGTCCCAGCCCCCAAGTCCTTAGACGTTGCAGGCCTAGGGGTGTCCAGACTGCTGTTGCCCAGCTCTCTCAACTTTCTGACCTCGCCTATCGATTGGAGGCGGGTGGGGGATGATGTAGAGTTCATGTATTCACGGGTCACCGCCGCGGAGAGGCTGATGCATGGAGAGGTTGATGCATGAGACATTGGCCTTGATCGACCGGAACATCCTGCGTTCGATTTGGGTTAGTCTAAAAAAAGAGAGGAAAAATTGTCTGCGCACTTCCGGCTTCCTTTAAGCCTTCTCATCCCTTCATGTGTTTGTTTCTGCAGCTTCTGTCCTGGGGTAGTGCGGATGTGCCTACGTTGCAGGTGGAGGTGGCCCGGGCACGGGAGGCGGCCACCACTATGGAGAACGCCCGCGTCATGGCGGTACTTGTTGCGAAGACTTCTGCTTAGGAGGCTACTATGGTGCGGGATAGTGCCGCCCTTTGCGTCAAGGGTATGGAAGATTGGGCCACCCTGGTGGAGAGGGAGGGACAGGAGAGGGTGTTGAGAGTGGAGGAGGAGAACGCCGCAGTGTTAGCCTTCATCCGCGAAGATGTTGAAGACCTTGTTCAGAAGATTGCCCTCCTTAAGGGTGAGCTTGCGGAGGCGCGCCGGGCTCGGGTGGTGGTTGAGGATAATTCCCATAGGCTTATCTGATGTGGCGGTCGCTGCCGAGCATCGGTGGGATGTGTCTGAGGAGGAGCGCCGGGAGCACTTGAGGAGCTCACCCTCCTGCAAGCCCAGGGCTCTGAGCTATGCCTCGCCATCGTCGGTCCTCCTCGGGTGAGGAATCACGTGTCGGAGGGGATGTAGATTGCTGCCCTGTGCCATACTGAGATGACCGGAGAGCTTGCCGCGCTTTGGGCGATGATGTCTTTTGCCGTGGAGTTGGCGCTCAGGCGCTAGCCTAATGAGACCTTATGGGTAGAAGTTGCGGGTGAGCTGGTTACCGAATTCTGGAGGCTACAGGAGTGGTGCTCATGGCTTGAATGGCCTGGCATGAGGATCTGCGACCTGCTCCTTGGACCACCACTCGGTCGAACCCGACTGGCCAACCATCTAGATGAGGCCGCCGGATAGCTTGGGGTGGAGCTGGTTGCACGATAGGAGGCGGACGCTGAGCTAGATGCCCTACGACCTTTAGCCACATGAGTTTGGGACTTAGTGTTGGACAATGCAAACAGGTCATCTTCTCTAGCAGCATCTCTGTCCATGATAGTGGAGCTACTCAAGGGCCAGGTCAGCATCGCAGTCATTAACAGGGTCCTATGGGGGACCCGGTCGACGTTTGTTGCCATCTTGTCTAACTTCTAGGAGTTGGAACCTGAGCTAGAGCTGTTCAGATCTGGGCACAACGTGAACCTGATGGAGGACCAGGCAGATGCCCTCTGGCCCTGGGTGCGTGTGGCCTCGGACTCGCTGGCATTGCACATTCCTCCTGTTGCTCACAACCCTCCTAATGGCATGGGGGAGTAGTAGTGGTGGTAGCTTACATTGTTGACCTTTTGCTCTTGTGTAAGTAAGAAAGACCCAGATGAATGAAAACAGGTTATTTGTGCGATCCAGATATAACCACCTCTGATTGTCCTTTCTCTCTATGTGTGTCGGCCCCATCAAGCATTTTGACCTTGGGAACCTTGGTAGCGTCCAAACTTTTTGCAAAAAAAGGAAAACAGGTGCAATTTTTTTGGATGCTAACCTAATCTGGGGTAGCTCCCGAGTGTCGGGATATAGGTGGGCTTGCCTATCTGTATCATGGTACTTTTGGCCAAAGGCATACTTTTCAGAAGCAAAAAGGAGTGTATGAGAGAGATATGCTAGGGATGGGAGTTCCTTAACTGATTTACGTCCCACACGTAGAGTTGCACCACACTGTTGGCTTGCTGGGATTACTCCGTCGAAGGTCAAGGGCCAGACACTCTTTTCAAGGCCATGGGCATGATGGCCCACCCTCCTTGTTTCCCTATCACACCGGGCGGATCGACGTTGTTGACGTGTGGGCTTGGTCCAAACTCATAGTGAGTTGGGTGTTGTGCGGCTTGGATGGCGAAAAGCCGAGGCACCTAGAACGCCGTGCACTATCCTAGGTGTGGGTCTCGAGCAACTGCTTCAGTTTTCTCCATGGTATAAATAGCGGGAAGTGAGGTGCCGAACCGCTCACCTTGCTATTTCAATCTCCAGTGAGTTGGAACAGAAATAATCTTTCCTCACCACCGATCTTGAAGTTTGTCCCACTCCATTGCCTGTGGTAGCTAGAGGCGGGGACCACGACAAGCATCCTTGGGGTGGGAGCCCCCGTGATGGTGGCAGCCAGCCAACGTCCCATCGAACGAGGATGCACGCCTCCTCCAGTCGGGCCTTGCCATCAGCCAGGTGGAGTTTTGCTCTGTGCCGGCGATAGCCTGGGTTTGCTTCTTGTCGTGGCACTAATATCCTCTTGCTAATTGGTGTAGGACCTCTGCTCCTTCAGATGTGGTGGCCGCATCGGTGGTGGCCGTCAAGTTGCAGGAGCCGCTCCTTGCCCGGGAGGGGGAACTGGATAGCAAGGATGGTGCCATCGTGGTATGGGAAGATGGTCTAGTGGCTTTCGAGTGCACGCTAGGAAGGGCGTGCATGGAACATGACGCTGAGTGTGCCCGAGCCGACACTGTCCGATGGGACTATCTGGCCGAGACGAGCGCTTTTACTGCTAGCTGCCGGCACTCCTTCGACTTCTACTGGATTTTTGAGGAGCACCGGATTGTCCTTTCCTTATAGGAGACAGACCTAGAAAGGTTGATGAAGGAGCAGGAACACGACCCGCATGGAGGAGCTTCACATGCGTATGGCTGGGGTGGAGGATGAACGCGCCGCTGAGGCTGTGGAACTGTCACGGTTGGTCATAGAGATCTCCAACGCCCTGGTCTATATGGGGGTGTTTCCCATCCGGGATATTCCCCGACATCCAAAGTCAGCTCAGGATGTCTTGGCGACGACCAATCTTGTTTTGGAGTGCCTACAGGAGGAACATGCCTCCGACGCGTGCCGTCGTTTCTTTTGCTTTTGGTGTAGCGTAATGTACGTATCCATATACTTATAAACATTAATATACAAAGATATTGGAAAACTTGAGTCCTTACATCCCTGCGCCCTCGTGCCCCCAGCCGTATCGAGTTGGGGTTCCTGGACCCAGGTTAGACATGCAGCACATCCCTACCACGGGGCGCCCATTGTACATCATCATGACTGCATCCTTCCCAGGGAAGGGCATCGCGTCACCCTCGTCTAGGACCTCATCGAGTTTCATGCCTCAGGTGAGGGATCCCGAGATCATGAAATTCTTCATCATGCCACAGTCCCTGAGCTTGTGCTTGATGGGGTACGCATGGTTTGGGCAAGCCTCCTCGAGAAGCCTCTCAAAGTGGTCTATGGGTGGCTGCGCCTAACGCACCACACCAGAGTCACCCGCTTTCTCACCGCTGCTACCGTCGTCGTTGGCCACGGCTGTGACATCCTAAAGATGCTACATGCACCTCTTCTTGCCTCCCTTGCCGTCCACCTCAGCATCCTAAATGACGATGCTGGACGATGCTTCTCTACCGCTACTTGGGGTCAGGTGAAGTTTGGCGCCTCGTTGCTGGTGACGCTGCACAGCTCCTTGGTGGCATTCTTGAATATGTCGATCAATGCCTGGAAGGGTAGCGTTAACAACACGTCGTGCATGCCACTTCTAGATGCCTCCATCCCTGCCCCCTTGGGGTCATGGCTGTGCCTCCCCCAGCCGCTGGGCTCGCTACAGTGCGGGTTCTATGCGCGACACTCGTGTTTGGCATGTGGGCCCCACCACCATAGCGAGGCCTGGGGAGAGAAATCAGTCGGTGGTGGTGGCGCGACCCTTGTCACAGAGGGCTCTACGGCGGGTCCTTACCAACCTGCCCCAATGTGAGCCACGTTAGAGGTTGGGTTAGACCAGCGCCATGAAGCGCACTCCACCAGCTGTGTGGCGGTGATGGCCTGAATCTTCTCCAGTTGGCGATATAGCATGTGCATCCCTTCAACATTGGGTCGTGGTGAGGTTTTCAGGGAGTTGGTCGTAGTGGCCTCATTCTGCCTCCCTCGCGATTGGCGAAGGAGGCCTCCCCCTTGGCTCGAGCTTGGGTGGAGGTGATGTCCACCATTAGGATCCTCTCCGCCTCAAGCGTGGGCTCTTGCCGTGGCGGCTTGCGCAGCCAGGCTGTAGCAGCCGCTTGCTTGTCAGCTAGCTTATTCCACCGTTGCGTCGCCTCTTGCTCGGTGCATGGTTGCCGATTGTGGGTTTGCGCTCATTTTCCCTAATGATGAGTGCGCTGTCGCTCGAAGGGGAGGACGGTGTCCATCCACGGCACCGCCGTTCATGGTGGAACCATAATCATGGCCTGAGTGGTCGGAGTGCTCTCCAACCATGATGAAGTCACGACGAGAGCTGGTGAAGCCCCCGTGTCATGCCTTCTGGGAGAGGGGAAGCCGTGTCATACCCCGTTTCGAGAAATAGGGAACGAAGCCTCCATACGTGTGCCCAG
>VSTD030004710.1:0-10142 GCA_008808055.3 Sporobolus alterniflorus
GTTGGAATTGTCTTCAGTAAGTTATGTCATTTATGGAGATGATGTATTGTAATTGATGAAATAGTATGGTGAATGTGTCACATATGTCTGTGTAAGACAGTGTAACAGCAGTTTCAAAACCTAGTAATATCATTGTACTAGCAATTACATCAGGTGCCTATGCATAAAAATGTCAGGAGGTCTCAACATACTATGCAAGACATTGTAACATCAAGTTCAAAAACAGCAACCATGAATGACAAGGCCATTGTACTAGCAATTACAACAGGTGCCCATGCCTATGCTTGGACATTATCAAGATTGAAAAAGGTAATTTAAACAACATGGAGTGCGGACCTTGGGGATCTCGTCCGTCGATGAGGCTTGGGGGGCAAAGATCACCGTCGGGGTGGGGTCGGGGGTTGAAGGTGTCGCCAGCGCATGGAACCCAATGTGAGGTTGGACCAACCTCGCCAGCGCGTGGATCTAGGCTATGATTTTGCCTTCCCTATTGTTCTTGGACATTGTCAAGGTGGCTCCAGAGAAACAAAGTAGACAAAGATCGAAAAATGCAATTTCAACAGCTTGGAGTGCGGGCCTTGAGGATCTCATCCGTAGATGATGTTTGGGTGTGAAGATCGCCGTCAGGGTCGGTGTTGAAGGTGTCACCGGCATGTGGAACCCAAAGGGTGGTTGGACCGACCTCACCAGCGCAGGGATCCAATCTAGGGTTGCGCAATCCCTAGCAGACGATCCGATCTAGTGCGTGGAACCATCGGGGTGTCCGATGTGGTTGGGGAAGCAGTAGCGGCATGGGGAGCCATCGGCGCTACTGTACCCATGGATAAAGCAAGGCGATGGTGACAAGATCCTAGGTTGAGGCGACGATGGTTGGATCAGGAGCGACGCAGAATGGGGGTCGCTAAAGGAATGTGTGCATATTTCTATTTTCTCGACGGAGACGACGATGTGGTCCAAGATTCACGAGATGTGGGGGCGGTTTCCTTGTTTGGCCACCACACCAAAGTGGGCCAGTTTGGATCCGCTTGAACGAGACAGAACCGACCAAACAGTGGTGCCGGGCAGGGCCCGTGCTGAAACTACACCTATGCTCAGCTTGGTGTGCTGTTTGGTTGATTGGTTGGACCTTTGGGTCTGGGATATATAGTTTGAGGGTCAAACAGCCCCAACCCCACTTGCATTGCAAAAGACCAAGTATCAGTTTACAGCGCATGTTGGACACCAGTTAACTCAAAACACTCATATTACAGCCATTGAACACTCCTCACACCAAAAGAACACTACCAGCTTACTCAGCGACAGAAACCCTCATACTGAAACTCTGAAACTCTACCAGCTTATTCAGCATCTGACATGATGGCTTCCATCGGTGCAGTAGTCATGGTGGCTTGAACTGGACCGGCTAAAAATTCTGCAGTCTCCTTTGCACTCCACATGTTGCATTCAGGGATGCCCAATCAATCGCCTCTAGCCGTCTCAGCAACTGCTCCAGTGTCGCAACTACATCCTCGAAGCCAGCCATTGACTCCTAGGGAATAAATACTCTCCAAGCTGACAACATTGGCACCAGTTTTCGCCACACCATCTTCATCCCTAGCCAGGCAACTTCTTGGAAACAAAGCAAGTTTCTCACTTTCCAAATGCACCAACATACTGCTAAGGTAACTACATTGACAGTGCCAAAACATTTATTAAAGATGCAACATTTTGCAATCGATTCATGGTCCCTACCAATCTCAAAGCCTAACACTTCTGAAATTCCCTCCCAGGTTTTCCTAGCAACAACACAATCAAAAAATAGATGTCTAACAGATTCCTCTTCCCCACAGAATAAACAGGTTGTAACATCTAACTTCCTTCTCTTCCCCAAATTGTACCTAGTCAACAATTTATTTTTGGGACAATAACCATAGGAAAAAATGAATTCTAGGAGGGACAGTCAGTTTCCAAACTGAAGGAATAAAGGCTGGGGTTACCCCCCTGAAATTAACCACTCTATACAAGGACTATGAAGAATAGACACCTGAGGAATGGTACTGCCAGACCATAGCATCATCCTCCTAGGTCAAGCTAACAGTGGACAGTAGATTGACAAGTTCTAACCACATAAGGTAAAGTCTCTCATCAACACATCTACGAAAAGTACACCTAATGTTTTCCCCATCCCAAAGTTCAGCAACAGTTTTGTTATGCTCATTTACTATGACATAAAGCTCCCAGTATTGGATAGCCAAGCTAGAGGAACCTATCTAGGTGTCCTCCCAAAACCTGACTGCATCACCCCTGCCTACTCTCCACCTATAACACAACTTGGCCACACCTGCTGCCCACAAGACTCCTTTCGAAAAATTAGACACCACCAAATCACTACAAGTAAATAAGTTAGGATTCTCAGTGTTATATTTGAAATCAATCAGCATTCTCTAGATTTTGCCCTCATCCATATTATACCTCCTAATCCATGAACCTAACGAACACAAATTCAGGTCTCTTAAATTTGGCACACCCAGACCTCCAAAATCTTTATGCATGCTAAAAAGTTGCCAATTAGCTAAGTGGTACTTGTGGCTATCAACTTCATTATTCTAAAGGCAGTGAACCATTTGTGATTCAAATAATCTAATGGCTCATTTAGGTAACTTGATAAAAGAGAGTAAGTACACTGGTATACTTGCCAGGCAAGTCCTGACTAGCACCAATCTGCTACTATAAGCTAAAAGTTTACCTCTCCACCCAGCATATCTCTTAATTAACTTATCTAAAAGTGGTTGTAAATCCTCCCTCTTAAGTTTCTCATAATGTATAGGCACTCCTAGATATTTGAAAGGCAGCTATTCCACTGGGCAGCTCAATACATGTGCAATCTTATGGATCTCTTCTGGTTCTAGGTTCAGGGGAATAACTTCACTCTTATGAAAATTTATTTTTATCCCAGACACTCTTTCAATTAGCATGAGGACAGACTTAAGATTCTTCAGTGCATCATCCTTTGGAGATGAGAACAACAATGTGTCATATGTATAATGAAGAGTTAAAATGCCCCTGGTCTAAATTCACCCAGCAGACCTTTCATTAGCCCTACTTGTGAAGCTTTATCTAACATTCTATTTAGGACATCTACAACTAAATTAAATAGAATAGGGGACAGGAGATCTCCTTGTCTAAGTCCCCTCCCTGTTTTGAAGGTATCACTCTCTTCCCCATTTGCTAAAATACTCACTGCCCCCTACCACCAACTTCCTAACCCAATTGATCCATGTCTCTCCAAAGCCTCTCAGTTTAAGAATCTCAAATAAGAAATCCAGGTTAACTCTATCATATACTTTCTTATAATCAAGCTTTAGAATTACCCCTAGTTCCTTAGACCTATGCAAATATGCACCATCTCATGTGCAACCATCACACTCTCAAGGATATATCTCCCCCTGATAAAAGCATTTTATTCCTTAGCAATAAGTCTGTCACATCTTCTCTAACCTCATAGTAAGCGGTTTCCCAAAAATTTTAAAGTTGTAGTTCAGCAAGCTTATGAGTCTAAAATTTTTCATCTCTAGAGCATCAGTGACCTTAGGGATCAGAATATTAGCGAAGTTCAACCTAAACAAGTCTAGGTCACCAGAATAAAAATAAGGGAGACTTGCTGGACTGTGGCTTACTTTGATGCCCTTCATGCATGCCGATTACTTTTGTAGTTTCCTCTGTTTCGGTTATGTCCTTGATGTAGTACTAAACTCCACATAGATTGTAATATGAGTTCTCTTCAATTCAAACTGAATAAAATTTAGACCTTTTGCTGATATAAACTTGTATAACTTTCTGTAATGCTTATTCTGACTTTGATAATATGCTAAAGTCCTTTCGATGTGATCTTCAGCACTATTAAGCTTTTCGCAACAAGTACCAATGATAACGGCTTGCTCAAATCTTTATGCCTCATTGGTCTCATCTGATTCGGGTACCCAATAAACGTCGATCGGCGCCGATTGACGTTGTAAGACGCATCTTGACGGGCTTTACTTCTTGATAGCTTCTAACCGTATGATGAATTCTGACAAATGCCGATCGGGCACAACAGTTGATAACATGATCTGACGCTTATGCCAAAACTTTCTTTTTTTTTCTTTGGGCAAATGATCGTGCCGAATGAGTTGATAGCTTTTTGTCCGTTGTGCGACGGTTCCTTCTCGGGGACGCTTTGGATTTCAAAATCTTTTAAACTTTTCCCTTTTGGCTCCTCGATTTCGCGTCCGGATTGCACGGGCTGTTGAAACAGAAAGACACCTTTTTTCTTGGGAAACGAATCGTCACCCTGCCGTCTGCCGCGCCTATAAAGCTGGCGCCACTGAGCATGTCTCGTCCCATCGTTTCTCGCTCCTGCCTTCTCATCTTTCCTGCTACTTTCAATCTTTTCCAGCTACTTGCTACATCACTCCCATTTTGCGCTCCATGGCCGAGGGACCTTCTCGTGATCCCATCATCGTCAACCCGCCAGCTGACGAGGACACTTGGAGCGACTCTAGGGCGGAAAGCATCGCTGCGACGACTTCTACTCCAACCCGTGGCACCACCCTGATGGCTAAGGGTGAAATCTCTGAGCTATCTGACTTCTTCAAGAAGACGTCTGTCACTGACGACGAGCGTCAAGCCTACCACGAGTGTGGCTGGCTTACTGGTAACATAATTTCTTCCGTTCCTGAAGTAGACGTTCCCATTGTTGAGGGCTCCACCGTAGTCTGCTTCAAGTCGCATTTGGTTGCTGGACTGGGACTTCCGCCCAGCAAGTTCCTGGTAACCGTTATGGGCTATCTGAACTGCGAGTTGTTCCACTTCAACCCCAATGCTATCTCTGCATTGAGTACCATTGTGATGTTTTGCGAGTATTATTCCCCCGCGCG
This sequence comes from Sporobolus alterniflorus, assembly GCA_008808055.3. NCBI lineage: Eukaryota > Viridiplantae > Streptophyta > Magnoliopsida > Poales > Poaceae > Sporobolus > Sporobolus alterniflorus. Next base: position 4,896 of record VSTD030004710.1, read on the forward strand.
ATATTCCAAAGTTGTTTATGGTGGGATCGGGCTCTCTCTACGTCGCCACCGTCGCGACGAATATATTTCGGCTTCCTTCAAGAGTTACTGGAAAGGATCCCAAGAGAGGTGGGTCCTGGTAGACATGCACAAACCAGCGCCGTGGGGAAACATGCTCCTGTTCCCCCGATCATCAAGGATAAGTAGAACGAGCCACCGATGAACAACTGCTTGTCTGCTCTAGTCAAGCGTGTGGTCGAACACCACGAGGCCGGACTCAAGGCGTGCCACTATGTCGAAGAGTTTCTTCTTCGGTGAATTCGCCCCCTTGGCCGTCGTGAGAAGCTAGCATTTGAATGCCCGCGGCTGTCCGATCCCAGTCGCGAACCTTCTCCATTTGTCAATGATAAGCGTATTTTAAACTGATAACTTCTTTCATACAGCTATGCCCCAGAAGATCGACGGGTTCGTGGCCCACCTGTTTGATAAAGATCCACCGACTGCGCGGCTTGACATTTTGCCGCTTCCTTACAGCAGTGACAACCCTCCCCCTTCGGTAAGGATAACTGTTCTTCTGGTCACCTTTTATCCTGTAATTAACACATTCCTTTGGCTTGTTATTCATGACCTTTACCCCGATCGAGAGATTGATGTAGCGTTGTCCGCTGAGGACAACGTCAGGCTGAACGAGCCCGCTGGCGAAAATGCCGGAGGTAATGGAGCGCCTTCGGTTGAGACATTCGTTCCCAATCCGATCAGGTCCAGCTCAGCAAGAGAAACCCGCCCTTCAGCTGCCGATCAAACTGCTTCCACCACTCCATCAAGCGGCGGTCAAAAGAAAAAATGTGTTGTGCTTGGGACCAAGCGCAAGCAAGACAAAGATGCGGCTAATCAGGTGATAATTGAGCTTCTTCCATACCGCGGACCTCAAAGTCCTCTGCATGTAGTCGTTGTAGAGCATATTTTTTGGCGTCTCTTTGAAGCTTTTCGACACATATCTCAGGCGGCAAGGACTGATACTTCTACCGGGGATGACGCCCAGCCATCTAAAAGAGCTTGAGCACCGTCGTTGAAAAGGTTGCTTGTGCCCAAGTATGTGATTACCCTTCTTGCTTATTCCGTCATCAATCTTGATCCTTATTCTGACATTACGGCTATCCATAGGAGACCTTTGGCGAGTGGTCAACCGAAACCGGCTACCAGGCAGGTGACCATTCTCAAGACTGCTGCTGCTTCCTCTTCGACGGGAGGGACTGGTTGGATTGTCCTGTCGACAGCTGACGCCTGGGACTCCTACCGGCGTGTTACTGAATTCCTAGAGGGCTTGAAAAATTGGGAGGCCGATCGGGAAGGTATCCCCTTTGCTCTTCATGATGCCTCCATTCATTAACACATGTTACTGATTCATGTTTGCGTTATCCTGCAGCCCTAGCCGCACAACTGGCGGCAGCGTAGCAAGCGCTATCCGAAGAGAAAACTGCCCGATCTGCCGCGGTTGAAGCTTTGACCAAAGCAAAACAGGCTCTCATAAATTCAGCTGCTGATAAGGCCAAGCTGTCCCAGGCGCTGAAGACTACCAAGGCCGCCTATACTGCTACCTACGATAACCTAGCTTCCAAGTCCAAAGATCTGGATGATGCGATGATTCGGGAGCAAGAGGCTAACAAGCTGCGGGAGCAAGCTGAGGCCAAGCTTGTGGATGCGAAGAAGAGGCTCGCTGTTGCTGAGGGCGAGAAAAAAAATCAAGGGCTGTTGCTGGAAACGGCTTGGCAAGCGATGTCCAAGCGTGAAGATTCCTCCGTCCTGATGATTTCGACGGCAGTAGCCCAATGCTATGGCACTGCTGAAGAGTCATTTGCCCGATCTTGACGTGGAACTTCTGCGTAAGGACTTCACGGTTGATGAGGCAGAACGTGAAGTGCTGACTAATGGCGCATATGATGCTGCTCACGAATTTACTTCATCTTATGACTTTTCTAGTCTTGCCGAATCCGAAGACAATGACAGTCCTAGGAACATGTAACTCTTCTCCTATATACTGTAATAGATAATTATTAATAAAAAAATTATTTGACTCTTGCCAAATACCTGATGGATATAGATATATAAATGCTCCTTGCTTTTCATACGCCGATGAAGATTGTTGTATGAAAAGCATGATGATTTCGTCAATCGGGATATGTTATTGCCTTAAGTAAAAAAAGTATTAGATGTTAAGGGGCCACCGATCGAGAGCCTCTTGCTTTTTGTATGCGGCGCTGCGCATGTAAAAAGCATGAGTTAGATGCTAAGGGACCGCCAATCGGGATCTCCTTGCTTTTTATATGCGGCGTTGCGTATGTGAAAAGTATGAGTTAGATGCTAAGGGACCGACAATCGGGAGCCCCTTGCTTTTTGTATGCGGCGCTGCGCATGTAAAAAACATGAGTTAGATGCTAAGGGACCATCAATTGGGAGCCCCTTGCTTTTTGTATGCGGCGTTGCGCATGTAAAAAATATAAGTTAGATGCTAAGGAACCGTCAATCGAGAGCCCCTTACTTTTTGTATGCGGCGCTGCGCATGTAAAAAATATAAGTTAAATGCTAAGGGACCGCCAATCGAAAGCCACTTGCTTTTTATATCGGCGCTGCACATGTAAAAAGCATAAGTTAGATACTAAGTGACCTCTAATCGGGAAAGTTTTGCACTCTTCCAGATCGTGCCCCGTGGTGCGGTGAATCTCGTACCACTTCTCTGCGTCATCGAGACGTCGAAAATGCCTCTTCTCTTTCTGCTCTGAGGATTACTTGCCGCGGTGTCCGTGGTCCCCACGGTCCTTGCGATCGCCCCGGTCAGCTGTGTTGACCTCACGATCTTCCTTCTTCCTTGAGGTCTCCTTGCCCCAGGTTTCTAGAAGTCAGGCCTGGGCTTTGGAGGCCTCTATGCACACGTGGGCGACGACGAGCAGATCAGCCACCGTTTTGGGTTTTTTCATAGCGATCTCCTCCACAATCTTGATGTCGCTGACCCCGTCGCGGAAGGTATTGATGATCTCGATGTCCTGGATATACAGGATAGCGTTCCTGGCATTGCAGAAACATTTCACGTAGTCCCAGAGACTCATCATGCTTCTGCCTGATGTCTTCAGGGTCTCTGCTGTAGATGGACGCTCGTACGTACCCTAAAAGTTCCCAATGAACATGACATATAGCTGGTCCCATGAAGTGATAGATCCTTCGGGTAAATTGATGAGCCATGATCTGGCCGCACCGGTCAGCGTCGTGGGCAGAAAGTTGGCCTTCACCCGATCGTCTCCTCCGGCGGTCTCAATGACGGTCTGATACACCTGAATAAATTCTTCAGGATTGCTCGAGCCGTCATACTGGTCGATGTTGCCAATCTTGAATTTGTCTAGCCACCAAACCTATCTAAGTGGCCCCGCCAGAGCACGAAATCCACTCTTTCTCATCGGAGCAACGTCAAGTTTCCTTACGGCACTCAGCTTACCTTCGTGGTGGGGACAGCGTTCTGAGCCTGAGATGCCTTCGATCTTCAATAACGTTGAGTAGGTCATCCCGTTCATGACCTTATTCCCGTGTGGCGTAGTTTTGAGTGATGTGCCGTCGTGCGTCATGCTCGGATAGGCGGCGATTTGGACTTGCTGATGACGCAGCTTCACTTCGGGCACGCCTTGCCCGATCGTTGTCGCCGACGGAAGGTTCCCTCCAGGAAAAGCCGACCGACTTCTCTGCGACGACAAGGTTTGTCACCTCAGCCCCTTGCTGAGCTAGGACAGCAAGCGGGGAGCCATCGGGCGCCATGCGCTGGATGGTTTTCATGATTGCCTGAACCCAGACAACATTGAAGTCCGGATTCAGATTCCGAACCAAGCCGCCACTTGGTGTTCAGGCATCGGACGCCTCTGATCTCCCGATGGTGGGATATCTGTTAGATGTGTTGTTTGATTGGTCACCATTCGGGGCCACCATGCAGATAAGGCGACTGCCTTCCCCGGGTTCCCCGCAGGCGCTGGCCCCGATCTCTGGGTAGTCGTCAGACGAATCTGGATCAGGGGTCGATGTAGATGAAGATGAGCTCGATGCCCCGGCCAAGGGCCGGAGGATGGATGTCACAACCGGGATACCCTGAATGATCTTGACGGTTTGGATGTAACTTCCTGCACAGTGATCCAATCCTGAGTAGAATCCGCCTGATGCCGCTGATGAAGCCAGAGCCAGGTGCTCTGGTGCCGGCCCTGGGGGCAGCATCTTCATATCTCCGTCTTCCCCGACGGCAAAGGTCAATGACTCGAAGGTAAGCTGAGTGCCGTAAGGAAACTTGACGTCGAACGTCCTGAGTGCAATGGTCTTCCTGGACGGATCTTGAGCGGTTTCCCCTACTTGGTGTGCCTCTGTCGACGTTATGTCGTCAGATATTTGTGATGAGGGTCGGGAGAAACGTGACTATGCAAGATCAATCTCAAAGAAGACATGACGAGGTTTAGATTAGTTTATGCCCTCTCGAAGAGTAATAGTCCTACATCTAGTATTGTTGTATTATGCTGTGAAAAAGTTGTTGCCCCAGATGAGTTGCGGGTTGTTACTTATATAGATTGGAGAACCGCCTTATAGATATGATAAGCTTCCAATTCTGTTACAATCTCAACAAACACATACCTGATTGAGACTCATGGTTAGAGTTGCGTTCAACCTCATGGATCGTTGCAACTATTGGGCCCCTGGCCTAGGTAACATTTGTGATATCGTCAGTATCTATTAAACAGAATAATGGATGCTTGTGTGCTAGTACAACTGAAAGAAATCGATTTGATGTTTTCTCACAAAGATTTTTGGTGGCAACCTAGCATTATGGCTAGTATGTTTGTAGCCTGGGGCGACGCTACGTGTGCTTTCCCTAGTGCACCAGCACCAGGCAAAATGAAATTTTCAATGAAAGACTTTACATTTTCACCATACGTGCACCACACAGAAACATTCATAAGGCGCTCAACACTCTCAGGAGAGCCGATAGCACTCGGATCTTCCTAGCGTTAACTTTGTCACTGTTTGTAGCTTTATTTCCTTGACACGGAAGATCATTTTCCTAGTTTAATGTACTTGCCACTTGTTTCTTAGTGTGAGGATCAGGGCTCAATCAAAATCTGATTTCTAGCCTGCCAGTGTTTAGGATGTATGCATTGTTCGTTGCTGATTTTTTTGTACTCAGTGAAATTGTCAAAATGTGCAGGAGTATTTGCAGGGGAACCCAATATGGATGGAGTATTGCAA
>VSTD030004711.1:0-10141 GCA_008808055.3 Sporobolus alterniflorus
GTTCTTTCTGAGAAATGACACTAACACGATGCTCCCCATGTTCACGGGTAGCCGCCTTGTTCCTCAACCCAAATGGGGTTACGGTGTGGCTCAGCAATACATCCATAGGCTACAACCCCTACGCAACGTCGTTCAATGGCTGCTACGAGGCAGGTTGACGGGCACGGACCTCATGCAGACCTTTGTCAGGCACCGCGTTCAACCACTCCGATGATGGGAGGTGACAATTTGGATGTATCCGAGTCCAAGTTACCTCGAACGTTCCTTCTCCGCAGAATTGGATGATACAGAGATCAGCGCCTGGATCTGAGGGATCCTTGTCCATGGGGTCAATCAAATTTTGTACCCAGCCTGGTCCCTCTAAGGGAAGGGGTCGTCAGCCCCTAGGTGAGTCTGCTCAAACTCATTTTCGTCTAATTGTGTTAATTTTTGCTTCTTTAATGCATACGTGTTCTTATGCAGGATCTTGGGTACGCGCACACTGCTCCGAGGGGGGTCACCTTACCTGAGAATGTGGCGAGGCAGGAGGCCAACCGTGTCGACAATGAAAGGCAGTAGGCATGGAAGCAGAGGAGGCGACTTTGGAGTACTGCCGGCACCTGCGAGGGCGCGGGAGGGAGGAAGCTCCCACCGAGCCCGAATCCTCGGGAGATGGCGATGAGGAGGAGGATGAAGATGAGGAAGAGCAAGAGATAACTCCCTCTCCCCACTCTCTGCCCCCTGAAGACCTCCCCTCGCTTGGTGACCTCTTCAGCCAGCAAACGGGGATCTCCATTGGCGTGCGCTGGATGAGACACCCTCAGACAGGAACCAGGGCTTCATCCGACCTGCCACCATAGTCCGGTCTCATGCTAGTGTATTCTTACCTATAGGGAGTGAGTGTTTGGATTGGTGGTGACAGGAATAACTCACTTGCTCAGGGTTTTGTAGGTCCCGCCGCCCTCGCCGGCCACTGGGCTGTTGCGTCCATGATGACAGGGTCATCCTCATCAGGCACTAGGGGTGTGAGTCCTCGTCCAAGAGGACCATCCCTTAGTCTTTCTCGCTGATGTCCTCCCAGTATGTGCATGGTGTTGGTCGTCAGTTTATGCCGCTCCCACTTCTCCTGTTTTGCCCTGAGTTTTAAAAAGTGGTGCCATGGTCACAGGAGTCGCACCTCGTCGGTCCCGGTCACTCACCGGTGATCGGTGGTGGCATCGGCAACGGAGGTGTCGGGTGCTGGCGGTGCACCGTAGGGTGTCGTTGGCATTGAGGTGACAGATGCCGACCCCTGGCTAGGTGAGAGCGTCGAGAGCTCATTGCGGGATTTGGTGGTGCATGGCACTGGTGCAGGCGTTCCGGGATGTGCTGCCCTGGGTGATATGGCTCCAGCCCCCGGGTCCTCGAGTGATGTGGGTCTGGGGATATCAGGACTGTACTTGTCAGGTTCTCCTGGATCTTCGCCCCTGCCCATCAACTTGAGATGGGTGGGGGCCACGAGCGACTTGGCCCTTGCAAGCGCGACAGATCGCCACCGGGCGGCGCAGGTGGAAGCTGTCATGGTGGTGGTAGCTTCGACGGTGACTTCCGCAGGGCTGGCTGCTGGGTCCCTCGGCACAGCGGATCCCCTCCTCCAACCACGGGACCGCGTCAAAGGCAGCGCCAAGTGTTAGCTGGACATTGGCTTCGCGGGAGATGGAACAGACTCGCTATATTCAATCTACAGCGCGTGCCTGACCACAGCAACCTTCCGCCGAGCCGTTTGCAATGCATGAGCTGAGCGCCACGCTTCCCGACTGCATGTACTCTCTGGATTTTAATCTGATTTTTTGTGTAATGTTTGATATTTTATCTTATTAAAAAATTTAAGTGTTATCATATATTTTATTATGAGTTGATTTATCAATAAAGGAATCTCAAATATGACTTATCATTTTGTATATTAAAATTAATATTTTAAATAAGACGAATGGTCAAACATTACGTAAAAAATCAATGACGTCAACTATTAAAATTGGGAGGTACCCACCACCCAACTTTGGCTGCACGGCCAAGGCTCCTAGCTTGTGCGTGCACAACACAACCCCGTCGCTGTTCACCTCCAGTTGGACTGAGCCTTGTAGCGTGGGCCTAGGTGACCGTCTGGTGCTGACTGGCCCGGATGGGGAGCTTCGGCTCCCAAAAGAACCCTTCCATGCCTATGATGGGCCCTCCGCGTTTGGCTCGGGTGAGAACTGGGACCCAGACATCCATAACCTTATCCGCTCCAACTCGCCAGCATCCAGCAACACTGCCCCCATCCATCGACTCAGATGCCGAGCTAACCCACCTTCCACCTGGCCTACTGGATTCGCCTCCACACCCGCCAGGTGACCCATCTCCACTCCCGCCAACCACGATTATGCAGCGCCTTTGCGACTCTGTCATCGTCACATCCCACCTACCCTGTTATTCCCACACCGGACCCCTGCAGCACGCCGTGCAACCGCTACGGAGGGGACCAACTTGGCCACGTCCATGCGTCATAGCAAGCATATTGCGGCTCAACCCCCAACCAGCGCCAAGCCGGTGGACAAAGCCTATGACACCAAGCTCAAGAAGCTGGGACTCTGCGGTGGATGAAGATCCTAAAGTTGCCAAGAAGCTGCAGCTCCTGATGGGGTACATGGGCGAGCAGCAAGAAGTGGCCGATGCGGCACTTTCAGAGCTTGTCACCGTGCAGCCTAAGGGGGCCTAGAACCTGCCTTTGTATCCGGTTACCAGTAGCCTATCTGCGTTAGATGGATTGTGATGCTAATAAGGATTGTGGAATGGTTAGGAGGTTAACGGGTATGCGGTCCGCTGGTGGTGTACCAAGATTGTTAATCAGTTTCTCCTTTCAGTGTTCATCAAGTTTTCATGGCTAGTACAGGCAACTGTGTCATTTTCAATTGGAACGTGCGTGGGTTAAACAACCCGACACAGCGACATGTTGTTATGGACCTTGTGTCCGAACATCACAGCACCTTAGTTTGCCTACAGGAAACCAAAACATAGATGGTGGACGCCCCTTTTGTGGCTACAACACTTGGCCCTGACTTTGCCCAGAATTATGCGGTGTTGCCTACGATCGGTACACGAGGAGGGATCCTCCTGGCTTGCTCCCAGCAGCTCTTCGCCATGTCTCAGGTCAGCGTCAGGACGTACTCAGTAATGGCGACCATCACGAACATCACCAACGGTGCACAGTGGACAGTTACAGGAGTATGCAGCCCTCAAGATGACATGAGCAAACAACTATTTCTTCAAGAACTCAGACAGATAAAGGCAATAGTCCAGTCAAGGTGGTTGCTGATGGGCTTCTTTAACCTGATATACCGAGCTTGCGACAAGAGCAATCAACGAGTAAACCGGTGACTGGTGAACCATTTCAGGGCAGTTTTGGAGGAATTAGAGCTCAAGGAGCTACATCTACACGGTCGAAGGTTCACTTGGTCCAGTGGGACAGCAAACCCAGCACTATCCAAGATTGACCACGTATTCATGTCAAAAGAATGGGAATTAGCAAACCCAGATTGTTACCTCCAAGCCCTTAGCACCTCTGTTTCAGACCACTGCCCCATGCTCATCTCCTGCACACCCTTTGCCAGGAAGTACTGCAACTTCCGATTTGAAGCTAGCTGGCTACACATGCCCAGCTTCCATGAACTGGTTCAAAATTCCTGGGCTCAGCCTGTTACCACAGCTAACAAAGCAATGATCCTTCATATCAAGCTAGTCCGACTAGAAAAATCGCTTCGACGCTGGCACAAACAGAGAATGCAACAAATGCGGCAAGAGGCGGATGAAGCACAGCATAAAGTACTTCAGTTGGGTCAGACGCAAGACCTCTGACCTCTTGATGATGTAGAATCAGAAATGCACAGGGCTGCTAAGGATAAGATCCTAGCACTTGCAGCAGTGCACAAAATAAGACTCCGGTAGTGGTCTAGGTTAATGTGGATCCACGTCGATGATGCCAACATGAAACTGTTCCACCTAAGGGCAAACGGCAGGAGAAAGAAAAACTTCATACCTTTGCTGCGGGTTTAAGATAGAGTCCACACTGATAGAATATGTGATAGCATACGTAAGAATCCCATGAGATAAGACCAAATCAACTAGAGATAGAACTAGATACATACTAGAGTTAGAGTTTGACTTGAACACAACTCATATGGTTGATTCGGCATCGATGTAATCTCCTGTTTGTTATTCCTATATAATCAGACCATGAGACGCCATTATGGGCAGCCAGAGAATACAATCAATATTGTTTCATATGGTATAGAGCCATACTTCCTCCACAACATCCATCCTTGACAAATTTTTTTCTTGGATGAGCGCCTTGGCTACGACCTCCACCGCTTCAGCCGTTGTCGTCCCCTCCATCCTCTCTATACCGGTTAGCGAGAAGCTGACAAAGGCCAACTATCCTCTATGGAGCGCTCAAGTCCTCCCGCCTATTCATGCCACACAGCTCGACGATCTTCTCACCGGTGATGATCAGCAGCCAGAGAAGGAGCTCACTATGATCATCGACGACAAGCCGATCAATAGTTGCAACCCAGCATATTCAGCGTGGGTCGCCCGGGACCAAGCTATCCTTGGGCACCTCCTCTCCACGCTCACCTATGAGACACTGACATGTCTCGTGATGCTCTACGTCAGCACAAGCCTGGCGCATGCTTGCTAACCTCTATTCGTCGCAATCGCGTGCACGATCTGTGAATACGCGCATTGCCCTTGCTACTATGAAGAAGAATCACCTCTCTGTCTCAGATTACTATGCTAAGATGATGCACTATGCAGATGAGCTCGCAGCGTCTGGCGTCCTGCTTCGCGATGACAAACTCGTCACATATATTCTTGCCTGTCTAGAGGAGGACTACAATCCGGTCTTTACCGCTATTTTTGCTCGGGTTGACCCCGTCTCCCCCAGCAACCTCTATGCTCAGCTGTTGAGTTTTGAGCAGCATACCCACCTCCAGACATACACTTCTTTAGCTGGATCTTTGTCAGTCATGATTACTACTCGCGGCCATGGTTTTGCTGGGTGTAGTGCTGGTGGCTCCGATCGCGGTCATAGCCGCGGTAGCTCTTCTGGTGGCTCTCGACCCCAATGTCAGGTGTGCCTCAAGTTTGGACATACCGCAAACAACTACTAGCATCATTTTGATGAGGATTATATCCCTGAACCAAGGAGCGATGCTGCTACATCTGGGCCGAGCACTGATCATGCCTGGTATACGGATTCGGGGGCCACTGACCATATAACTGGAGAATTTGACCGGCTCACAATGCATGAGCCTTACACCGGTCTGGATCAGATTCACACAGCCAAGGGCTCATGTATGGACATTAGTCGAATTGGCTCCTCAATTATTCACTCGTCTCACTGTGATCTTTTTCTCAACAATGTTCTCCATGTTCCATTCACACATAAAAATCTTATCTTAGTTCATCATTTTACTCTTGATAATGACACATTCATGGAGCTTCACCCTTACTTCTTTCTTATTAAGGACCAAAAAATGAAGAAGGTGCTGCTACACGGGCCATGTAAGGGCGGCCTCTATCCCCTTCCACCATCTACATCCAAGTTTCAGAAGTTTGTGTTTAGTGCCCTCAAAATTTCTGTTGATCGGTGGCATAGTTGGTTAGGTCATCCATCTTGTGACATTGTCCATCGTGTCGTTATCAACAATAATTTACCTTGTGCAAACTTTGATAGGTCAAATTCTAGTGTGTGTGATGCATGCGCATGTGCCAAGGCACATCAATTACTGTATCAATTGTCTTCTAGCACTTCATCCGCTCCTTTGCAGCTTATATTTTCTGATGTCTAGGGTCATGCTATTGAATCTTTTGGTCGCAAGAGATATTATGTTTTCTTCATTGATGATTATAGTAAGTTTACTTGGATATATTAAATTATTATATACCAACCAGTTCACCTAAAAGCTTAAGTTGATAGAGAAAGATGGATAATTAATTTATGGTTTAACACTCCCCCTCACATGCAGTTTTTGGGGCGCAAACGTGGGATAGGAGTAGGCTGTAATTTATTTTAATTTTTTTAATAAACTGTGTCTGCCATGATTTAAACTTGAGACATCTGGCTCTGATATCATATTAAATTATTATGTGCCAACCAGTCCATCCACCAGCCTGAGCACTACAGGAAAACCAAACACTTTCATCGGCCAAACTAACTTCTATCGGCCTATCGGAAAACCAACGAAAATTACTCAACTTTCGTCGGCTGGACGAAGCCGACAGAAGTTATCTTAACTTCTGTCAGCTCACGGGGAGCCGACGGAAGGTAGGGACATAACCCCCGCGCGCCCGTGCCCGGTCCCGTGTGCGCCCACACTCTCTCTCCCTCCCACTCGTCCGGCCAGATCTGCTATTGCCGCCACCACCCCACCCCACCCGCCCGCCGGTAGCCCCCCGCCTGCGCCTGAACGCCACCGCCCGATCGTTCTCAACGTCGACAGTCGCCCGCTTGCACCCAACCGCCACCGCCCGACTGCTCTCGACACCGGCAGTCACCACCCGACCTCCTCGGCCCCCGCTTCCTCCTCGGCGTGGCGTCACTAGCCTGTCCTCCTCCGCTCCGATAGCCGCCACCCAACCTCCTCCGCCCCGACTTCCTCCCCAGCGCGGTGTCACCGGCCTGTCCTCCTCCGCTTTGGTTATAGCACCAGCACGGTACCGTTGGCCCATCCTCCTCCACCCCGACGCCCTCATTGGCCCGCACGTCATCCACCCGGCCGGCACCCTCATCAGACTGCTTGGTCCATCGTCGACCTCCACGAGCGTGGCCGGTGGCCATCCCTGTCACACTCGGCCGCGGCCACAGCCAGCCCCTGCATGAACACCCAGCCGCCCCCTCTACAGTGTGCGCTCAGGTGCACCGCGAGGTGACAAAACTGCAGTGGCGGCATTGAAATTTGAATTGCAATTTGAATTTGAGTAGCACGACCATAATTTATTTTTTTCAACTAGAAATATAGGATTCTTTAGTGAAATCTGTCTAGACTATTTAAGCTCAACTAGAAATCTAGGGTTTTATATGTGAGATGGATTTGGAACTGTTAAGTACTCAAGCAAAATTTGTGGCTTAATTGTTTTATGAAGTAGATAAGACAAACTGCCTTGCAACTCTGTTTATGTGCTAAATATACAAGCATATAAATGTGCTTCATCGTTTTATGAAGCATTTGTGCATTCAAGTTGATGGCCATGATCATAGGAATATTTGTGGCTTAATTTGTTGAGAGTTCAAGTTAATGTGTATTTTTGTTGTGCATTCAAGTTAATTTGTTTTCTTTATGTTTGGCTGATGACTTTGTTGTTGTTTTTGTAGCTCCAAGAATCAGTGCCTCACGTCTGCCATTGGACTCGACTACATCATTCCCATGTAGAGGTCAGGTATGCTTTTTACTACATACTGTCATGATTAAGAACTTGCTACTGTCTCTACCTTTTTTACTCGCAATTGTTGTTTACTACTGGTTTGCTCCAGATGGAAGCTACAGGAATGCCCAGGGAGCAGTGGTGCATGACTTCTGCGTAAGCATTTTTTGCATTTATGATTTCTTTCTTCATTACTCTAATGTACTATTGTGTTTCTTGTTGCATGTTTTGTTTTGTAGTTACGTTTTTGGTTGCCTGAGGAGGGCAACCACCAGGCGCACGCACTTGAGGTCTTCAACCACACTGCTCACAAGGTCATAAAGGACGCAATTTCCTATGGTCACATTCAGGTAAACAATGCGTACTATAAGGAAGTCCTTGGCCTAAAATTGAACAAGAAGCTAGGTTCTTCTCGGATTTACTTGACTGAGGAGCAATACAACCAGGTAAATATTTCTAAGTCTTTTAATATTCATTCTTTGATATTGATTGTCAAATGGCACACTGCCTCCATCTTTTGTTCAAGTGGTGATTCCGTGGTTCTGGCACCACAGAGTGGTTTACTTAGAATTCTGCACGTATTGGTCTTCACCTGAATTCAAGGTGAAATCTGAGAAGAAGAGAATGAACCATGGAAACGACCCGAAGCACATATACGACATTGATGGGCATATCCGCAAGTCGTAATGCATGGTAAGATTCTGTGGTCCAAGTGCTATATATATATGAATATTGTCATGTGACTAACTCTTAACTGCAGGCCAAGCGGGATGGCGCTGTGAGAAGTGACATTCAGGTCTTTATAGACCACCACCGAGGACCCGATCCTTCAAACCTGGATCAACTCTGCTCATAGTCGACCATAGATGCTTTGGTGAGTTATCACCATTTCTCGATGCTTTGCACCGTTGTTCTCTCTCTAACCTGCATTTCTGTTGTTTTTACCAGAAAAAATATGGCGAAGAAATGGTGAGGCTCCATGGAGAGGGGGTCAATTGGAGAGAGCAAGAACTCGACCTGATGGCCTTGTACACTAACGGAGGGGGAAAGATCCATGGACGGTGAGTCGATGGTTTCATTCTAATCCTTTGTCCTTGCAATGTCATGATGTATTCTTATGTAATACATGTTGTAGGTATTTCATGCTAAATGTCATAGTTGACTTTCGGAAGGTGACAGCTCAGAGGGTTGTGTTATCATCGTAGAGCACAGAGGGGGTAGCTTCATCCCTCACCGCTCGGAAGAACGACAAGAGATCGAAATGCTTAAGGAGACTCTGAGGCAGCAGGATGAAGAAATGAGGCGGCGGGACGAAGAGCAGAGGCAGAGGGATGAAGTCCAACGATATCAATAAGATGCAATTAGGCAGCGGGATGACTTCTACGCTAAGGCATTTGCTCAACAGCAAATTATCCTTCAGGTTAGTTGACTTAACTATTTCATTCTCTATTGAGCACTTAGCAATACTTTCAAAACTAATTCATTGCATTACAACATGTATAGCAAATGATGCAGCAACAAGGAATTCAGGTGTCACAGTTCCAACCTCTCCCACCGCTACCTCTCTTTGGGCTGCCTCTTGGAGCTCTGATACATTTACTATCATTAATCTTTTCGTTTCTTCATTTTTATTCATTTTCATGTTGTTTTTTAATCGATGCAGGTTTACCATACACCCTTCTCTGGTAACTCACAGCCGAACGAGGACGACAACACGCCCAGAGGTAGTAGTACCCAATCCAACCAGCCAAACAACGGCGACCCCGACACGGCTTGATTTCTTTTCTTGTAATCTCCGTGCAACTATTTGATTTATGTGACGTGCTTGAGTACTATATCATGGATACTATTTCTTGAGCTTGAATATAACTATTCTGTGAATTTGCAATTCTTATTGTCTGTTATGTGAATTTGCACCTGAGGCGATATTGTTTTTTCCTATATAAAAAAATGAAATTTGTTAACTTTCATCGGCCGACCATAGCCGACGGAATTTACTGTCTAGTAACTTTCATCGGCTTTGGGACTAGCCGACGAAAGTTACGGCAGTAACTTCCGTCAACTTCGGTGGCCGACGGAAGTTACCGCTTTTCGACTAATTTACGTCGGCTAGCTAAAGCCGATGGAAGTTAGCTAACTTTCATCAACAAACTTCCATCTGTGTTTACTGTAGTGACCTCGGACACTAGCTTCACTTGTGGTTCAATGGTGTCCGAGGCATCTCGACTAACTGCTAAGACTATCCCGCCGAGCAAAACATCCCGATAGGAGCCGTACATCTGTCTAGGGAGCCGAAGCCCCTCATCGCCCGAAAGAGCAGCACCACCTTGTTGTGCCAAGGCTTGAAGGCAACGACTTGAGCTCCGGGATAACTTGTCGAGCTCACAGACTGTCCGTGCCGGGCATCTATCTCCCCCAGTAGCACAACGGTAGAGGCCGACACCGACGAGGCCTGGAGGGACGAGCGTGCTGAAATATGATTTGTACAGGTTGTTAGGAACTAGATAAGTTTTGTAGCAATCAAGCAACAACTTCTACCGAAGATAAGATTTGTAACCCCTATATTCCAGGCGAGTTCGTTGAGTCTGTTGCAATAGACTGATAGCCATTCGGCAATAGAACATATCAATGATCTATGTTATAAATACAGAGTAGCCGCCGCCATTCAAGGTGTGCTGGAGCAAACCCAAACCATTGTGGTTTCTATATAGTATCAGAGATC
>VSTD030004712.1:0-10139 GCA_008808055.3 Sporobolus alterniflorus
CATTTCCACTTCAAATATGTCCCTTATAACTTGCTCTCCGGTGACTGTTTCGTCTCCTCCTTGGTTGTTTTGGAGGACTAAACCCAGGAACTCATTTTTGTAAAATCCTTGTAGCGCATACTTGTGGAAGGAGATGTAGGATACTGGATACTTCCAAAATATTTTTGGTAGATTGCTTGGTAGCTGGAAGAATCCACAGTTGAGAATCATAATGCCTTGTATTCCAGCTCCCGTGATGATCCCCATTAGAAAATCCGGCACAATGGCGGCAATGGTCATCATAAGGCCTTCAACAAGCATGGTGCATGAACAAAGGACGAGACTGAAATAGGCAAAATGCTCTGCTCCTCTCTGTAGACCGGTGAGATAATAGGCTATTGCACCTGGTAGTACAGCGAGGATGGCAAGATATGGTGTAGCTGACAGAGAATTGGAGATCACAAATGCAGACACACTGTAATGTCCATTTAGCCTCTCCCTCCTGAATATCTGAGCACCATATGCACAAAAAAAATGAGGAAGTGAAATTTCATAGAAGTGAATTTATTATTAGTTGATACAAATTATATATAGAACAAGAAAAAAACGATACCTTCATATCTTCAACAAATGAAGGGAAGCCTCCAATTGCCATCAAGGTTAGAAGGCTCCCAATGAACATTAGCATTGATGATCTTCCCTGAAACAAAATAATAGAGAAAATAACAGTAATTATGCTGACAAATAAGTGGCAGAGTGTATGTATATATGTTCCATGTCCTAAAGGCACAAAGTGGGAAGTAATGTAATCAAACTAACTCACACGAATGTCATTGGAGCCGTAGCCGAAATTGTAAAATATTGTACCAAGGCATACACTAATGGCAATGTAGATGCCAAGTCGCAGCCAGTAGTATCCGACGTCTCTGTACATGTTTACAAACGATCTTCTGGTGAGTGTAACCACCTTTGTCAGGAAACTAGCCTGG
Source organism: Sporobolus alterniflorus (assembly GCA_008808055.3). Classification (NCBI taxonomy): domain Eukaryota; kingdom Viridiplantae; phylum Streptophyta; class Magnoliopsida; order Poales; family Poaceae; genus Sporobolus; species Sporobolus alterniflorus. The sequence goes on from VSTD030004712.1 coordinate 969, forward strand.
TTTTGCCTTAATATCTCGCCGCCCTGTGTATTTGGTTCGATGGGACAAACATTGTCATGCATGTCATATCTTAACCATTTCATTTATGTTGATGTGCTGGAAATAATATATAATAGCCTTGTTACGCATGGAAATAATGTTGGAGTGCTCGGATACCAACCATTTCATTTATGTTGTGCATTTCCCGTCTCGCTATTTCTGAAGTGTCAGATGATTTGTAGGCGCTCACCAAAATTTCAATTGTTTCATCAGTTGAAGATGGCTTGGGTTCAGATACTCCCACACCTTCCTGTATGTCACCATGCACGGATGCTTGCATGAACAAAAGTGATCTTGCACGGCATAGTAGCTAGAAGTAGATTTTTTTAACAAAATTTTGTAATGATCGGTCTGAGTGATAGTTTATTACCATTTCAAAATCTCTGTTGATGGTCCTCAAAAAATGATCAGAAGGATTCCTCATTGGTGGGCAAGGGTAGCTGTTTGATGTGAAGAACTACAAAAGTATTGCATATCAGAGCGTACGTAGGAAAAGAAAGAAACCAACAAAGATAGCAAGATCGTCATCACCTCAGCTGCACTGGCGGCTGGGCCCAAGAAGATGGTCTTGCCAGAGGCGAGGAGGCAGAGGCCATGGAATAGCTCGAACACCTCGCTGCATGGCTGGTGCACGACGGCCACGACGGTTATGCCCTCACTGGCAGCGAGAAGGGCGATGCGGCTCATCACGTGAAACGAGGCAGCGCTGTCGAGGCCGCTGGTTGGCTCGTCCAGGAAGAGCAGCCTCGGGCGAGTGATGATCTCCAGGCAGATGCTCAGTCGCTTCCGTTGCCCGCCGCTGATGCCTTTGGTCGTGCGCCCGCCGATGCGCGTGTCCAGCGCGCTCGTTAGCCCCATCTCCTGGATCGTGTCGTCGGCGCGGGCGACCTTCTCCGCCACCGTCATGGTGTCCGGCAGTTGAATCTGTGCCGAGTAGTAGATGACCTCTCGCACCGTGAGCGTTGTCATTAGCATGTTCTCTTGGGTTACGTAAGCCTGAATAATTAACAGATTATTGTTACTACCCCAATCTAAAACAATTAAATGTGGTGTCATTATTATGCCTCCAGTGTATCATGCGATGCGTGCCTAAAATAAAAATTGCAAGTCTAACATGCCAAGAGAACTAAATGCTGAAAAAGCCTGTTTTTGAAAAAAATGAACTAAATGCTGAAAAGCTGATCCATAATTACTTTTTTGATCTGACTTTTGATATGCAAAAAAAACATAAAAAATATTTCAAAAGCCAACATTCAAACTTCATCGGTCAGCATTTCAACTAGCCACCAGCTGCAACGTTTTTTGAAAGCTCAAAAGGTCTAGCATAGACAAACAGGGCCCTTGGCCTAATGTAATGAAAAAATATAGTGATAATGCAGAGGAAGCAAACAATGTTCTTCTTTGAAATCTCATGCCTCATGAATACTACAGTCTGTGAAATTTGTCGCCATGTACTTATCAGCTTACTGAGGTTCCGAAGGCCAGCTTCTGTCTCCGTCCGTTGATTAGAACATCTCCTTTGCTCCTCAGGTTTGTATCTAGTCTCCCTGCGCAGCACAAGATCAATGCCCAGTCTATTTTAGGAAGCAAAAGTTTGCATAATGGAGCAATCAAGGTACTAGCTTGTAGGTGTACACAACAATTAAAGAACATGCAACACTAACAGCAGAGTTTGTCCACCTTCGATATCCCTTTTAACTTCCTACCGCTATTGACTTGGACTGAGGTAGTGTGAATTAGCCAAACGTGTGGTGGCTTGGCAAATTGCACATTAGGAAAACACTAAATCTATGACGGCTCCAGATAAGTGTTAGCTTTGTGACCAAGAGGATGAGATGATACAACATTTGCTGACTACATTTGAGGTTATTAATTAAATTTGTCTGTACCGACAAACTTAATTTAAAATAAGTTTGTCGGTTCAACAAACCGACGAACTTATACTAAGTTTCTCGGTTGGGTCACGTTACCGATGAACTTATTCCTCCTAAATTCATCGGTGACGTGGTCCGATCGACAAATTTTATCGAGTATCTTGTAGTGATGTGTAGTGGCTGAGACAGCGCTCCTTTGTGGATTATTGGTGGTGCAAGATATTGGGGAGGGTAAAGAAAGAGCACAAAAAGGAGTGAACCCTCTCATCATACTTGGCGCCTGGATCACTTTTGAAGATATAGGAATGCTTGTGTTTTTTATGGTGTAGCTTTCCTTGGTTATAATTGGATCATGTGTGAGTTAAAAGACGACCACAACCCTTTTTTATATCTATATAATACAATGAAACACAGCTCTTCTGCATTTTCAAAAAAGAAAGAATTAGCTAATGTGTAAAATACACACATTTGATGATTACGCTGAACTTTTTCATCATGGGCGTCATTGGTTTATTTGTTTACCGGTGCCAAAACACTGTTTATATATCCATGTCATTTTGTGCGAATGAATTTGATGAACAGCATGCTACAGAGAGTGTTGTTTTTGGCAGAGCATGATGTGAAGCTGCCGCATGTCATGTCAAACGGCCAATAAGCGCTGAAATTATATGTATGTCATTACGCGATGGCTCAAACCAGACAGTAACTAATGTCACATGTCAAATTTTAATTTATGGGCTACATCTTCTCATAATTTTTTTATATATTTGAACTTAAGAGAAGAAAAAATACATCCACAATTGTCTAAAAAAACAGTTTCTATATGTTTCAGTTTCCTAATAAAAACTTTTCTCTTGCGAGGTTTCTGTTCCTTGAAAAAATATTTACCTAGCTATGGACTTTCCATTTCGTTTTTAGGTGAACTATTTTATATTTCTTAATGGAAACGTAAACGAATTTAAGTGGTTTGCGAGAAAAATCTGGTTTTGATAGTTTCTTTCTTGCAATGTGAATTGAAATAACGAAATGTTTCTGCTTGTTTCTTTCTTGCAATGTGAAATAATGAAACATTCAAATTAAAAAAATCTGTTCAAGCTCTGCATTCGGGTATTAAGCTGACTCCTTATCAACTCGTATGATTGTGTAACCAAGCTAGTCCCAATTGGGTTTTTCATTTTTATGTTTCCAATAGTGTGCCACATCATCTAACTGTATTTAAACCAAAAATGAAACAAACCCACCAATGCATAGTTAGATTTTATTGTTTCATGACATTTAATCTCATTTTTATTTCATTGGTTGGATATAAGATGAAGTGAAACTTGTCTCCTCTAATGCTAGTTTCATCTAGATAAAATCCCTCTTCTCTCTTTGTTGTCATAATTTTCATGCCATGTCATAAAAAAGTCTACGTGGCACCTCAATTAATAAAAACTAGTTGATAACCCGTGCGGTGCTACAGAATTGTATGCCAATTTTAAAATTGTAGAATGATGATTAGTCTTTTTTAGCTCAAAATAAACACAGATCAAATGTGCATAAATAAAGCAACACTAAAATTGGCTCGTTGCTCACTGTTCTAAATTCGGTCCTACATAAAAATTTAGGTCAACGACCCAACTCATGCGTGCTATAACTCTTATCCTATTTCAAATATAAACATATGCAAATATAGAACAAATTAAGTTAATTTTTAATTTCTTCAAAACATAAGCACGTGGGGTCTAGTTTTGTTCATCTCATCAGGTAGAACACAATGGTGAAAACAGAATTTAAAATAGATATCATATCATTGAGATTAATCATTTTAAATTTTTTGTACTATGCAAAATTATGTGGCATGATGTAGTGGTAATTTGGCAATTGATGAATGATGTGATAATTGATAATTGGTAGATGATATAGACATCTTATATATCAATAAAATTACACTAAATAACTTATAGTGAGTTATCCTTATAAGATAAAACTCCCATCTCGGAGTAGCTAAGAACCAAATACCTCAACCTCATTGAATGCGTGCAGCTGATGGTTGCCTGCTGACAGTTGCTCGCTGACTAACACATTTATTTGGGGTGTGACCACATTTATCACATTGTATGACAACATTAATAATTTTACTTTACTTGTAGACATGGTCAAAAGTGGTCGTTAGGTGATCAACAATGACCGGCCAGACTGGATAAGCTAATTGATGGATCCAAGAAATTCCCTAAGGTAGTAGATTCATTGGCTAAGATGAAAATGAATGTTGTATATGAATATGATACTGATGTGTACACTAGAAGAAATATTCAGCAGGTTTGTACTTTCAAAATATTATAAATTTACAAAATCTTTTGTTGTAACAAGTGGAGTATAACCTATTATTTAGTTGATCGCCAACGACTGCATGTGATGTGTACACTGGAAGAAATATTCAGCGGGTTTGTACTTTCAAAATATTATAAATTTACAAAACCTTTTGTTGTAACAAGGGTAGTATAACCTATTATTTAGTTGATCGCCAACGACTGCATGTCCTGAACAAAATTAAAATTAAATATCTGATGGACGTCACTCTCTCCTTGTTTCATTCTTATCCCCAGCTACAGGAGCAAGGGTGAATCCGTGATCCATTTTCCGGTGCCGATCTCGCTGGTTCCTCTCGGCCTCCGGTGGCTCATCGGCCGCAGGAGGGGGAGGGGAACCACGGGACCGGCGTGCAGTGTACATATCCTTTGCCTATCGTCTAGGAGTAGGTAGGTTAGAGGCTTTTCTCCCCTTGGCAATGGTGGTGCCAGGGACTATCTACCTCATCCTCGTCTTTGATGTTGGCGTGGGTTGCTTCGCCAAGCTTGGAGACTTTGTTGAGGTAACCTTTTGCCTCTTCATTGGCATGCTCTTCGGTGACGACCTCACAGTCCCTGTGGTGCTCGTTGCTGATTGTGCGGATGAAGAGTTGGTGTCGGCACGGAACTGGGATTTTTCGTGCTGGTATTTTGTCCTTGCTTGCAACGGCAGAGGTCCTCTCCTTGGTTGGTTCTTCGTCGAGTTGCAAGTGAGTTCTCTATTACTCTGGGCCATTTCTGTTGGCTTTGAGGAGGCTTTCTTCCGGCCACCAGTCGTTGTGCCGGCGGTGGCAGATCTTCTGCTCGTCGGACTCGGTGAAGAAGTTGCCGATGCTTGTTCAATGATTAGGTTGCGGCTCAACGGTGGTGACGGGGTCGACGGATCTTGTGGTAGTAAACTCACGTTTGGCTTCTTCGTGGTCTCCGGTGAGAACTTCGGGCGATCAATGGCGCTGGCGTCTTGGGCGTCGTCGTCTAGAAGATTGGAAATTTTCAAATAGGGCCCTTGGGTTGTGTTTGTTTATTTCCTTTTCTTCCAGGGTGCTTGCTGTAAAAGGGATTGTATTCTACCTCTTTATCTAATGAAAATCCCTTTTGCTCTCAAAAAAAATCTGATGAAAATGATTGTATGTAACCAAGTTTATTATCTCGTAACAAAACTTATAACGATCGGATGGGTTGTGCATAAACTCATTATTTTTGTCTGGTATCAGGTACTATACAATTATACGTTAAACAAATTTTCTTAACAGTCAAGTAGAATTAATGAAGCTATGCTAAATGTCGTTATTCCAAAGAGATGTGATTCTTGACTGAATCTGTGAACTGGTTCTCTCAATTGAACTAATAGACTAGGAGCTAACAAAAGTATATTATAATTCTATGAAGTGACTCTTTTGCTCTGATTGTAAGAGTTTATTCAAGCAGAGAATCAGGAAGAACCACTTTGAGCCAGAAAATCACTTTTCTCCAAGAAAATATGTGTGACAAATGGAGTCACTTTTAGAGAGAGATTCTACGTCCAAACTGGCCCTAAAGTGACATTTCTTTTTGTTTACGACCCAATATAATGGACCAAGACAGTAGTTGTGAATATATATTACCAGCCAATGTATCGAGCAGTGTGGTCTTGCCGCACCCCGAGGGTCCCATGATGGCCAGCACTTGGCCAGGTCGCGCACTGCCGCTGACGCCGTGAAGGATGGTTGCAGCTTGAGGCTTGCCGTCGTCCATGGCCGTTACCCACAGGTCCTCCCATGTTATGGAGACGCCACAACCGTCACGACGACGCCGATAGTCTTCCCGGTTGCCATCACGATGTACAACGGCATCAAAGCCAAAGTTTCCTCCGTGTCCATGGCCGGAGTCATCTGCGGCACGCAGTCGTAAACCTACAAGCATGGCACGAAAGCGGGACATCATCTGGCGGCTGCCGCTGGTGGAGGCTCCTGATGGCAGCCACAGAGGCCGCGACGGGCTTGGCGTTGGTGCCCATCTAGGCAGCGGTGAGGCTGCCATGCCGCTGCCAATGAAGAGAGGGTCACTTCAGGTTTAAGAAGGCACTCTGCTTGCTGCTCTTTGCCGACTTGAGATTTGCCGTTAGCTCCAACTAGCTTTGTTATAAATAGAGAGTGGAGGGGAGGTGATAGGTTAGTACAACCAACTACATTGTGTGCCATCCTCAGAAAAAAAATGTGTCTACTATATATCTACAGCATATATGTGACCTCTCTTGCACAGGTGTGTGTCGTTAGAGCATATATATATAGACATATTTTAGAAAACTGGCATAATATATGAAAAGGTCAGGATGGAGAATTGCCCATGGATGCATTAGACCAGGTGAAGTTATTTTGGCCGACGGAAGGACTACGACTACATTTTACTGTAGTGGCAATGGCATGTACGTAGAGAGCTATATTACCAGGATCATATATAGAATCCTGCTATATGAGCAAATGGAAATGGACTAGAGCTACCTAATCAGAAGCGTGAAAACAGACCGGCAGTGTCGGCACGATTATTTTTGCTAAGATTTAGAAAGGGCCAGCGCGCTTTCCCGATACACAGTGGGTGCCTTTTGCTCAATTGGGTCGGTATTGTCTGTGCTTTAACACATGCGGTGAAGGTGCTGGCACGTCCTGCACCTGTTTGGAAATGGACAGGGCCATGAATTTGACAAAGCGGGACGACATATATGTGGTACACCACATGTTGTGTTGGATTAGATTATTATTATAATGTTGGGCACCGCAAAGTTTGCTTTTTTTGCTTATTAATAAAGAGTCTGTCAACGAGCATAGAACCCCACAGATTCGCCATCATCCACAAAGGATGCTGATCATCCATAAGGCGCCACAAAGAGAATGGTACGTAGTTTGTCACAACCTTCTATCGCGGTTCAGAAACATGCTGAGTTTTGTCATGTGAATTTACGGTTAGTTTTCCCGCTTTTATAATTTATCGTGTCATATACATGGATTGATGGTAATTTATGCTTTGAGAACTTTTACAGTCCATAATACCACCAGTATTATACTGATGATATTTATTAAGACACAATTGACTTGTTGGTCCATATATATATAACTATGCAAGGCTTATATAAATGTGTGTCGTGTATTATCTGGACATGTTACACACGAACACAACACCAGCAAGTTTTCTTTTCATAAAAAAAAGGAAGCTGCAGCTACGCAATTACCGCCCACGAGCTGGCGGCCCTGTTGCTGACGCGGTGTGTGGCGCGGCCTGGCCTGGGCCAGCGAGACTAGTGGCCGCGTCCGGGGAAGACGACCTGACCCCGACCTGTTGTCGTCGAGAGGGAGTAACGGGCAACTACTCCAACCCCACTCCATCCCAAGGCCAAATCGTACGGGTTGATGGCTCTAAAGCTTGCTGCCGCGCGCTACCTGCTGCTTGCGAAATAATGTGGGAACAGAATCTGGATTGGGAACCAAGGCGCGAGCTATATGATGTTTGCCAGAACGAGTGTGACTAATTAAGCAAGGCTGCCATTTGTTTTTTTAGATAACACACCAATATAATTTATACCCTCTAAAAATATCGATGGTATATATTAGAGATGTGACTAATAAGGAGCGTTAGATTTTAAAACACACCACCAGTAAATATACTATATATAGGTATATATTATGGACGGTGCTCTTATGCTTTAACTTCACAAAAAACTTCTATTGGACAAATTATCGGAGAAATATGTCTTAAATAATTATATGGGTTTGCAATTGATTTTTATCTATTTTTCTATATGAAGAAATATGTTTTTTTAAATGACCCCTTTCATTCGGGCCGAAAAAGGTTTTAGGTATGGCAACAAATATTTAATACATACATATTCCTCAGGTTTCTAGGTTAAGGAAGACATAGAAAATTCTGTCCATATGTTACATTAGATATTCAAACTAAAAATAGCACGCAATGGTATCTAACGAGATGATAAATTTTAAAGTACATGCCAGTAAAATTTGGAAACCTTGAAATGAATTCTTGAACTCTAACTAAAAGGGTACAAGCTATGGACCTGTTCTGCTAGGAGCTGACTATGTCATTAAGATACAATTCCAACTTAAAACTAATTAAAAATAAATAATTCCCGATGCATTTGTTACTAATCACTATCAAGGCCGGTCCTGGAAAGGGACTTCCACACAGGTGCTATCACACTCCCTTTCGGAGAATATAGCCATGAAAAACATGGACAATAAGTACATGTAAGGGTCTTAAGTTTGTGATGTTAACATATTAGAACAGCTCAGCTCATATTACACGGGAAAACAGCTGGACTGAAGTTTGACAGAAACCAAACAAAGATAATTATATTTGAGATCATGAGGATGGAGTGTAATCATTTAAAATATCTTATGTTTGATGTTTCATTTTGGGAAAGTATCACAGCTCACTACCACAAAAATCACTAAAGGAAATCCATCAATTTTTGGGAGTCAGATGATACCGAAAATAGGGCGAAAACTGCTGAAATTAGTTTACTTTCAGTGACACTGGACTATTTTTGAGGAGCTACCACAAAAAATAGAGCTTATTTTTGGTGGCTTGTTTTTGGATGTCGAAAGTAACAATATTTTCGACGGCTTTTCTTTGCTGCCAAAAATTCAATTATTTTTGGTGATATTTTTTGGTTGCTAAAATTACCGCTGCCTATTTTCACTGGTCTGTCATTTAGTCACCACCAAAATTACATTGGCTGCCAAAATTAATATGGTTCTATTTTCAGCAGCTAGGGATCAAGCCGCCGAAAATAATATAAACCTGTTTTCGGCAGATTGTTCCCTAGCCACCAAAAATAATTATTTTTCAAGGACTCCTACTACACTCATTTCCATTTTTGACCAGTTTTCAATACACAAAATTCACATACATATACAATATAGTAATCAACACATTTT
>VSTD030004713.1:0-10139 GCA_008808055.3 Sporobolus alterniflorus
TAAGGTGCTTACTGTGCAATTGGTGGCAGGCTTATATGTATATATGTATCCATTTTGTGTGCTTGTGCAAGTGGTAAACCTAAACTGAAAAGGATTGTGTAAATGACTGAAATATAGGAGCAAGTAGTGCATCTGTGATTTGTCTGATGCGATTGATGATATCTGTGCAGGCTATAGAGGTTGTCGATTTAGATCTGCAGACTAAAATGGTTGTGGAGCTGGAGGGGCACATCATGCGCTGTGTACGTGATCAAAATGGGAACCATGTAATACAAAAATGCATTGAGTGCATCCCCCAGCATGCAATTGAGTTTATCGTCTCAACATTCTATGGCCAAGTTGTAATGCTATCCACTCATCCTTATGGTTGTCGGGTTATCCAGGTATGATATTATACAATGTTTTGTTGTCTGTTTTTTATGCAACCTCTTATCTGTGTCAAATGGTCACGGCAGAGGGTTCTGGAGCACTGTGATGATCCTAAAACACAGCAAATAATGATGGATGAGATTCTCCAGTCAGTTTGCTTGCTAGCTCAGGACCAATATGGTAACTATGTTGTTCAGGTCAGTGCCATGCACACTGTCGAAAGAAATACATGCTGTACCTGTTTCGATTATGGTTATTATGTGACCTTAGTGAATGAAAATAGAAGCTCATGTTGGTTACTTGATAACTAATATCATTTAATACTGAAATAAGGATCTTGCATCGTTTTCCATTCTTGCCATGAAATGGGGGAAATCTGTTTTGTGCCTACCTGTTTTATTTCTTGAGTACTATCAAATATGCAATGCTCAGTTTAATTTTGAGGTTCAATATTTAGTTTTGTACCTTATATCACCAAAGTGGCTGTAGTTTTTAATTTGTATTCCAATCAAATCATGCTAAATACAGTATAATAAAGTTACATGTCACAAGCATTCCTCTACAGAAATGTTTCTTATGGAACATTGGAAAACATAGGTTGGACACGAATCTAACATTGTGTGCTTAGTCTAAGCGTTCCATTGTTGAAGTCCTGTTCTGATAAGTGGTTTTCTTTTATGCTTTCCCTAGTTATTACTCACTTCCAATCACAGATAAATATGTTTGAGATAGAGCCATAGAGGTAGTCCTCAACTCAGTAGCACGGGTACAGATACGGCAATACGACATTTTGCAAAACAATATGATACGCGGATACGTTTTGCTATTTTTTAAATATAAAAAATATACAATGCCACAAGAAAACAGAGAAGGCCCAGCCCATCTAGCTTAGGTTAAGGTCATCTCCCATGGGGACGCTGCACATCGATGCATTCCAGGAGTCGCCTCTCCAGCGCCGCCCCCTCAGCCTCTCTCTCCTGCAGCGCCCCGTCAGCTTCTGTCCCCTGTGCCGTCGCAAGCAGGAAGGGAAGAAGAGAAGGGTAGAGGAAGAGACAACTTTTTGGATCGCCGGTGAGCCAGTGCTGCTGCAGGTCGCTGCCGATGGCTGGTCACAGGCGGATCTGAGCTATGCTCTCCTCCGGTGCGCTACTGCTGCATCTGGCCAGTGGCGGCTAGGTCACTGAGAAGCTATGCAGCGCCTGGAATAGCCCTCTAGTGGGCTGGGCCTTTGCCCATAATGGGCCAATACTTATCCTATTTTGGGTTTTTAACAGGCCAGTACGTATGGCCCCAGTATCCAATTTAGTTGGTTTTATTTTTTTTCGGATACTCCATGGATATGTTTTGGTGGAGTATCCAGTACGTATCCGTACGGGATACATATCCACGAGCTGACTGCCGTATCCGTGTTTTGTAGGTCCTCAAAAGGTGACTTGAACTGATGATGTTTATTTAATATATTTCTCTACTAAAACTTTAATATCATGAAAGCATGATTGGACACCAATCTACAAATAGCCAAATATGATTTTTGAACCGGTAACATGAATATCATAATAATGTTTATTACGAAAACTAAGATCTGGACTGCAAAATCATTTGTCTCCTCACTGGAAGGTGTGTTAATAATCTTATTTTAGGAATTATAGGATAGATCACAGTTCAGATATTCATCTTATGAGGTGGGAAGCTCATAGGCTCAGTTACATTATTCTGAGATCTCCTGGACTCTCTTATTGAGTTTTTTTGTGCAGTGTTCCCAACATATTATTTCTGACAATTGACTTGCTGATCTTTACAGCATGTTCTGGAACATGGCAAACCCCATGAGAGATCAGCAATAATTGATAAGCTGATTGGACAAATTGTGCAAATGAGCCAGCAGAAGTTTGCTTCCAATGTCATTGAGAAGTGCTTAGCTTTTGGAAATCCTGTGGAGCGCCAGCTTCTGATTGGTGAGATGCTTGGAACCACTGACGAAACGGAACATCTTGAGGTATGTACTATTTCATACTCTATAAAGATCTTGACGATAATTTTGTCTACCTATTTGGTTACGCAAAAGATTTTTCAGCCATGGAAAGCATATTGTAGCAGATACCTCACTAAAGTGTCTTGTGCTTGGTAGGTGATGATGAAAGATCAGTTTGCAAACTATGTGGTGCAGAAGGTGTTAGAAACTTGTGATGATCAGCAGAGAGAGATGATCCTTACAAGGATCAAGACACATCTGAACACCCTGAAAAAGTACACCTATGGGAAGCATATAGTAGCGCGTGTAGAGAAGCTTGTAGCTGCTGGAGGTATGGTCTATGTCCACGACTTCATCAGTACTTAACATTGTTCGGCTGTGTTTTTATTTTGGTCTTTTTCACAAGTTTGAAGTTTAGGGGCTAATGATTTTTTTATGATATTGTTGTGCATGCAGAGAAGCGACTTGGGCTTCAACCAGCATGCACTGCTGCCTGAAGGGCAAACTCTGTAGTTGTACAGCTAACAGTTGCTAGGTTTGCACTCACGTTTTGTCTCAACTACTAAAACCTTATAAAAGGTCAGCTTGTGTGGCCTTGCCGGAAATAAATACTGTATGTCTGCACCGAAGAGTGTACATTCCGTAGCAGAAGACTCCACTTAGAAGGGTGGAGTCGATCAGGGAATCTGAAAGAAAGCTGTAAAGAGGAAGAAGAGGAGTAAGAAGCATATGTCTGTTACTCTGCTGTACAAATTATGTAGCTCTAGAGTGGGAGAGAGAGAGAAAGCTGTTAGCTGTCTGTTTTAAGAAGACTGTAATAGCCACTAGCACCCTGTTTTATCTGTCTATCGTGGCAACGCGTGTTTGTTTTAACATAAGGTGGTCAGGCACACTAGACTTGTTGACAGTTAAGCTGAAGTTATTAGTATCAGCTTTCCTGGACTGTTCTTGGTATGTATTGTCTCATGCTTATTTTGCTAATGATGAAGTACCTGTGTAACCCAAGGTGGTGGGATTTTTTTCTCTTGGAAAGATTAATTATCCTGTTTTGCTTTTGACCATACATATGGTCCTGGTGTGCGTGGCCACGAAGAAATGACAGTAGTACCCACCTCTTTTTGCTTCATCACGAGTCTATCAGGACTCTTCTTTTGCTGAAGGAGGCCTCGCCATATGCAGTTGAGATGAATATATTAAAAAAGATAAGGTTAATTTCTGATAATTAAAAGAAGGCATGGACTTTTTCTTCTCTTGTTCTATCACGAGTCTATCAGGACTCTTCTTTTGCTGATAATTGCTGAAGGACGTGGCAGCTTTATTGGCTTTTGAAACAAGGCCACGCCTTTGACGTGAAGCTTGTTGTCATTGGCACATATGGTACACGACTCTGACTTACCTAACCCATCCGCGCGCACGTTCGTTTTCTTGCACCAACATGCAAGTTCTTTCTCCTTGACTCTTGAAATAAAAGCCAATATAGGTGCCACGTCCATGTTGGACCAAATCTACTTAATAAAAGGGAGGATTAGCTAGCATCCAAACAGGCGAACTCTATAAATACTACTCGCATCACAGCTAGCTCAACAACCATAACCAACAAGGTAACAAATTCGACTATCTCTTCTTCGTTCATCACACACACACAGAGGGACTGCTAAAAAATAGCAAGCGACATCGTTGCAGCCTTCGTGGGTACATACCCGACATCTTGACACTATAGTATCGATTTTTTTTTATGTTCGACACTGCTAAAAAACACAACGAAGGCTCTTTTTTAGTAGTATATATCTAATATTTTTAAAATAGGACTATATTGATGGTAAAATACTTATTTGGCATGACTACTTGAGAATGATTTTTTAGATTCTCTCATTCAAACATGAATGAGGCGGAATCAACAATAGGACGAGGTAGGACAACTGGAACAATAATAAATTAGAGCATTTAAAAAATCATTCTCAAACAACTATACGTGATTAATATAGAAGTATTTTCAGTACTTTTAAACTTGATGACACAACTTAACAATGTTTAAAGACCCACAAAATTATTTTGCCATCAGACTCAAATAATTATTTTGAGAGTTCGAGAAGCCAAATGACACCTATGACAACTTTAAAGATAAATCATTTAAAACACTAAAGATATTTCTAGAGATAATATATTTATAAAAGATTTTTATTTTTTAGTGTAGCTATATGTATGCAGGAGATGTATTGCTAATTATTTTGTTGTTAACTTCTTATAAACAGTGAATTTCTTCTTATCTATATTCAAACTTAGGCACTTCTTTTCAAAATCAATGGCAACACATTTTCTAATGACGATTAGTAGAATATATGCAATATATATATATTACTTTATTTTGTATGATAGGTATAAATTCTTTGATAACATAGTTATCGAATAAAATAAAAAATAAAACAGTATGTAAAAAATAATATTTATTTTGAATTATATGATAAAATTAATTTTAGTATACGTTCCAGCTCTAATTATAATTTAGATTCTTAAAGGTTGGCGGTAAACAATTGTATTTGGCACACCTGGTGATGTTGAATGACACTAACTAGAGTGAGAGAGATCCAACTTTTAATGACCGTGTATTGTGTCACAAAGAGTCAATTGTGCCAGCACCTATGGGTGTTGATCCCTATCATACCAAGATGCTTCGAATTGTGCCCTCAAACCTACATTATACCAATGATTTCAAAACATGGGGCTTTCGTATTGATGGTGAGGATGGCGAAGATTGGTGGCTACACTGATGCCTACCAGCAATGGAATTCATTTTTGATAATATAAGACTAGTAAATTAAACTCCTTCGAAAATTTTGATCAGGTTTTCAGAACTTTACTTAATGGTGTACTTATTAAGTAACATGCAAAAATGATGATCTGTAATGGCATGGACATCATTCTGAAAGGGCTAATATTAGAAATCGATGTGAACTTCAATACATTTAAGGTTGGTGGATAATAATTGTATTCAGAACGCATGGTGCTCCTAAATGACACTGACATGACTGAGAGGGAGATCAGAGTTTCGATGACTATGTATTGTGTAACCATTTCAGAATGAAGCAGAAGATGCTTCATGTATCTGAAAGTGATCAAAACATTGAAGTCGGAGAAATCTGAAGAAGTGGATTTTCCTTCAGAACAATCAACTCAACCACTACATCCTCTCACAAAACAAGAAGCAGCAGCACGAAGGAGACGTGAAAAACAGACCTCTGACATATTACACAGTAGGCTCCAAAGTTGTGAGAAAGTCAAGAGTGGTTTCTCTCCCACTAGGCCAAACCTAACTACCAAAGAGTTTAATATGGAAATGACTGAGCACATTGGGACATGTTGTGTCATCATATTGGTGAAGCGTAAGGAGTGACTTTCTATCTATCTCAATCTGACAAGGAGATAGCGAAGCGTAAGTAAAATGAGTGACTTTCTATCTGTCTCAACCTGACAAGGAGATATTGTACTAACAGGTATGCATTATTAAATGAGGTTTGCTAGACCCTCCGTAAAAAACCGATCAAATATTTTCTACAAACCATGTCTGGATGTGGAACTTAAACTATTTTTTTGGTGGCATGTGTTCCTCTTGGTTTGTCAGTTGCATCAGTTTATCAAATGCATGTATACTCAAAACTATACTATATAGCCATCATTTTGATCTTGGACATCTTGATGATTTCTGATGGGGAAACGAGGAAGGATAGAGTCATGACCAAAGGATTATGCTTTTATCCTCTTGATGATTTCTGATGGAGAAATTCATAGACAATCTCCAGATGTACTTGCTTCTCCCAGATGAAGAAGACAGTGAAAAACAAGTGTACATTACTTGCTTTTCTCTGATGTGTAATTTTACTGCATATGGTGCTTTCAGCTGTAGGAGCATTGAAAGAAATTCATGGGCAGTGGGCAGTCTCCAGGCGTACTTGCTTCTCCAAGACGACGAAGATAGTGAAAAACAAGTGTACACTACCAAACGCTTTTTTAGAAAACGGATTCACCAGTGAAGCTCCAGATGGGAGAAGCCATTTTTTTACTACAGAGGTGAAGAAGTAAAAATGCCTCTGACTCCTTAGGTGAAACCGTTTGCAAAGGAGCTCTACCAAGCATATCCTACTTATTCATTGTGAGCTGCTTCCTGTACCTCAAAGAAATTTTGGTCCGTTATAAAAGAAGAAGAAATTTTGGTGGGTATAGCAGCCTTTTATTAGTAATCTTGCTTACTTGTGGGCCTGGCGTTACGGCCTCGCTTGACAGTGATGAGTATTGTACAATTCAGAGCAGAACGCATCGAAAATTTGATGAAGCAAAAAAATCTAAAAAAATTGGATTTAAGAAAATTTGATGAAGCAAAAAAAAAATCTAAAAAAAATGTACAAGAGCATGTAGTGGTTCAGATTACTTTCGTCTTTTTCTTGATCTTCTTCTTAAGTCAAAAAAGAAAACCCATGTATACAAGAAACTTAAAGGAAATGCATCCCTCTATCAAGGATCCTTGGCAAGCATTAAAATCTTGCAATAATTAAGATGAGAGAATTCAGCAAAGTCTAGACTGAATAACGTCGAGTAGAAGTTGGTGCAAATGATCGTATATCGCTGAAGCTACTTCATGATGTTATCAATTTTGAGAAAGTTGCACAGCTTCACTAATTGCAAACAGTTGAAGGTGGCGTTCGATAATTGTCAGAACTGATGCATGGGTACGCGCTGTTCTAGATTAAACCACTATAGTTCCTAAAAAAATTAAAGAAGCTCTTCAAAACTAGAATCAAATAGAACAGAACAGAGCTATTCAAAGGATTGTATTACATGGGATCTCATATAATAAGCTATTTTTGGATATGGGTGAAGGTGTTGAGCGTCCCAGTGTTGGAAGCCTTAGGCTTGGCTGCTTAACCGAAGGATCTCATCCACAACAGCTGAAGCTACAATGCACTAACCAGGGACCCAACATCATCAGGAACGTTCAAATGTTACCATATACTCAATTCTGACACATGAGCTGTTTGGTTCTTATCCCAAACTGTAATAGTAAGACAATGCCAACTATGCTGTGGAGCTCATCGATTAGATCTGATATCAAGAGCAGGCCCATTGCTATAAAAAAAGGTGAGGAAGAGTTGTGAACTTTGGTCATGGATCCATTGCTGATGAGCTTGTGACCTTCCAGCTGGGAAACGATAGTTTGCATATGCATCCTTGCCTTCAACTCGAGTCAGCTAAGCACGACTTTCACGAGAGATGAAGGAAACTCGCCATGTTCGCCGCGCGGATGAATCATCACGGCGACAGCCTCCAGTCCTCCAACTGACTGGTGTCCTCTCCCCTTCCGGCTACCACGACGGCAAGATGGATCTTTTCCTGCCTACGGACATGGATTTTTTTTCCCATCCCAGGAGAGAGAAAAATTAATGACATGTCAAAAATCTATCTAAAAGTTTTGAAAAAATATATGAAACTTTAAATATGACTTATAGCTCGTTTTTATATTTTCATTCTTTTTTAATAAGACCGAATGGTCGAACATGACGGCAGTAACAAATGCTTACATCTCTAGGAGGTACAGTAGTAATTAACAATCTCCTGACAAAAACAATATTACAAAAATTTAACCCCTGGATTCAGGACATAGTCTTGCATACAGAAGATAATGCCTCCTGGCAAACTTGCTGAGGATGACATAGCTACCAAAATAGACTGATTAACATTATCACCACACTGGTGACAATACATCAAAGACTCTGTATGCGTCTTAACAGAATCACCACACCGGTGACCATGCACTTAAGACATTAAAGACTGTGGATGCTTTTTTTATTTAAGAAATTTGGGAGAAGATTTTTTCTTCCACCTACTCAAATGGGGGAAACCCCCATCAAGATTTGAACTCTGATAGGGAGATTTCTAACCAGTGAACTTACCACTGCACTATAAGACCATTTGAAAAAAAAAACTGTAAATGCTATCAACAATACAAATGACGATGGCGCAAAATTATTGACCAAGCAACCTTCACCAACATCTTAACAGAACCACAAGTTACCTCTGCTTTATCCCTACCATTGACCCTTAATGGTGCGTTCACGCTGAGCTTTACAAACACCAGCCCGAATCAGATGCTTCTCCTTCAGACTAACAGGTGACAGCTCTCCCTCGCCGAAGAGAGAGAGAATACAGAGCAAAGGCACCCTAACCTCCCTCCCCTGTTTCCGAGCTAATTTACAGGAGCTGTTGGAGCGGTTACATGCACCCCCTTTCTCCATTTGCGGGGCTGAATCCGAGCTCTCCTAGGGGGGCAGCCTTAAGGCTTGTTCGGTTATTCCTAAACCCACCCGGATTGAGGGGGGCTATGGTGAAATAATTCCATCACAGGCTCTCCTAGGGGCAGCCTTAAGGCTTGCGTTGGAGGCCCATAGGGCGTATGGAAGGTGGCCTAGTCCAGGCGGATGCCAGCCAGCCCAGCAGTTACGGGCCAAATGTTCGAAATCGCCATCGAACGAACCAACGAGCAGCGCATGAGCACGGCACGACATGGCCCACAACCTACGGTGCGGGCGGAGGCGGTCCCTGGGCGCGGCGACGAGCGCCGGCCATGCCTTCACCAACATCTCAACAATGTCATACATCAAAAATACAAATGAGGATGGCGCGAAATTAGTGACCAAGCAACCTTCACCAACATCTTAACAGAACCACGGGTTAGCCTCAGCTTTATCCCTACCATTAACACTTGAGGGAACCTAATGGTGCGCTCACGCTCAGCTTTACAAACACCAGCCCGAACAATAGTCACTATCAGATGCTTCTCCTCCAAACTGACAACAACGATGCGTCACAACAGTGGGATATCTCCTTTACCAGTCATCTCTGCACTCATCAATTTGCTATCGTACAACACATGGCTATCCCGGATATTGGTTGTGCAAGCAGTGATTTCTCCACAAAATCTTCCCTGGACGACTTCAATTGCAATAGTGGCCTCCACCGCACATTTCTTAACTGCACACCTCACCACCACCTCACTAAGCATAGACTCAATAGTGTAACTTTCTCCATACATGACTCAGATTTCATTTCGACATATCCTTTACTAAGTTGTTTGCCTTCCTTGTGCTTCCCAGCACCCTTTATCTTCAAATCGATTTCAACATATATGGCATCTACTGGCGCAAGTCCTCGTTTTGGGCCAGTTAAGATCAATTCTTCCTCCTGTTCAAAGGTTAACATGATAGGTTAGTGGTATCTAGAAATATGTTTATGCAAGTACATGGAATATGGAACTGTTAAAGTTCTATGCATATGTCTCAAAATGGTAAAACAATGAAGATGAAACCGCTATCTCAATGTCAGTCCTACTCCGTTTCATACCACAACAAAAACATTGGACCCATGTATAGTTAATTGCTAAATTCCATAGCACATTCCACAACATGTCCGAAAGTAATATAGTAAGCATAGGTTAAAGAAGAAAATACAACAGCATGACATGGTCATTATTAGATACTCTGATTATTGATTGATAAGTAATGTGCACATTTTCAAGTTTTTTCATCGCACATGCATCTCCAGCAACGGTAATGACAAAATATTACACACCACAAACTAAGCATAAATCTCATAGTGAATTTCATGTGTTTGTTAACAGCTGCACGTTGGCATCAAATGCAGGTCGTCACTATGTGCTTTGGCAAATGTGAAGCAAAAAGACACTGACTGTGATGACACACCAGAAAGTAAATGCAATCAGAAAAAGTATGCATCCACAAAGAGAAATAGC
>VSTD030004714.1:0-10138 GCA_008808055.3 Sporobolus alterniflorus
GCGGTGAGTGCGTGTGTTTCTCCATTTTTCCTTTTCCTCACACACTTATAAATATATAGAGAATAACCCATATTTTAAGTAGGCTTTCGTCTATCTCTACTAACAAGATGGGACTAAAAAATTGTTACTCACCATACATTGTATGAATGAGCCTTTAAAATTTATTAAAAATTATTATGGACTTAGACCCAATAATTCTAATAGGTATTGCATGGCATGGACCGCAAATCTGCAGAGAGCTCATGCTCTGTTAATAAACACCAGTCCACACTCTGCATATCAGAACGAGTTTATTCCATTTTTAGTGCATATAAGGAGTGAAGAAACCTTGAACAAACAATGGGTATTGACTAAAAGCAAGACACGAGGGGTTCTCCAGTTTTGTTGGTGGATAACAGTAGCAGAGCAGAGTCGAATCATTTGGAGAGGTCGACCCCGAAGGTGGCCTGAAGGAACTTGGTGAAGTTCACCACCTTGTCCGTGTCCGGCAGGACGGTCCTGGCTGCGGGCAGCGCGGCGAACCGCTGGCTCCAGCTGTGCAGGACCGGCGTGGCGGAGGCGTCGATGAGTGTGAGCCCGTGGAGACGCTCGCAGGCCCTGATTGCGGGGAGGAAGCAGCCCAGCGCGACGTCGAGCAGACCCGGCGCCGTGGAGAAGAAGGACTGCTTGTCATCACCGCTGCGGCTGCTGCGAAAGGCTTCTTCCAGGAGCTGCAGCGCGGCGCGGGCGTCGGCGACGGCCTGGGCCCGCGCTTCCCTCGTCGGCCCCAGCGACACGGCGTCCAGCGCCGGCCAGAACCTGTCGTCGACGAACGCGGTCCAGAAGCGGTGCATGGCGCGCTGGTACGGGTCCTCCGGCATGAGCCTGCTGCTGCTACCGCTGCCGTCGTCGGAGGCCTCGTCGACGTACTGGACGATGACGGCGGACTCGCAGATGGCGCGGCCGTCGGGGAGGAGCAGCACGGGGATCTTGCCGTACACCGGGTTGGCGGCGAGGAGGCGCTCGCTCTTGCGCGGGACAAGCTGCTCGTCCACCAGCTCGTAGGGGACCCCGCGCAGCTCCAGCGCCAGCCGCGCGCGCGCCGTGAACGGGCTCAGCTCCCCGCCCAGCAACCTCATCTCTGTCGGGGATGTCGTTGCTCCCTCCGTGTATGCCCTTTATTTATTTATAAAGAAGCAAACGGACCGAGGCGGGAAGGAAAATGCATGGCGGCTCGTGTTGACGGGCCGCTGCGGCAGTGCGCGTGCGCTCGACGGCACGTGCGAGTTGGTGCCAGCTAAAATGGTTGAGGTTGACGGGCCGGGTCGGTCGCAGATGCGGTCCAAGTAGAGCACACGTCGATGCCGCCCACAGAGAGAGAGAGAGAGAAAAAAAAGACAGCACCGGTTGCTCCCAGTCCACCCAGTGCTGGGCCTCCTCGGCTATCTTCCCCCCTCGAATCAGCCACCGGGTCAGAAGCACGCCAGACCTCGTTCCGGCGAAATCTGCAGTCTCGCCGCCGGCCCTCATCCTCTTTCCTGCCCCCGCCCCGCGCTGGTATCTTGTGGATTGGTCCCTCCTCCCGTCGGTGGGTGAGTCAGTGAGTGACTAACCCTAGCTTGATCCAAGACCCAACCCTTTCTTCTCTTCCCCCGCCAAGTTAGCCCCGGATTTACCGATCCAATTCCTCCTCCCGTGTCCCCACTAGAGACCTCAGGGCGTACTCTCTTTTTTTCGCGCGGTGAAGCTAATGCTTTGGAGGTTGTGGTGTCCAGCTGTGCTGATTCGGTGAGATGGAGATACCGATGAGCTCTGGGACACCGAGTGCTCGCTTCCCCGTGCACAACCGAGCCGTCTCGTTGGACGTCAAGGTACTTGCCTTGCCCCCCAGCGACTTGTCAAATCCTTTTTCTGCATTACATTTATGTCGGGTTAAGCAAATTCCTTTATAATACTCCATGAGTTATGTTCACTGTACAATAGTTTGCTCATGGTGCAAGGGCCAGGTACCATGTGTTTTGTAGAAATTATTATGAGCCGTTGGAGGCAGCAGAATATGATATGTTGATTCTTCCTCTTGTGTTTCTTAGGGCAATAAGACGGACATTGTTATCAGTAAATATGAAGATACATTTCTGGTAACTCATGCCTACTTGTTCAATTGAATATCGAAACTGTCACTTGTCAGAGGTGATAATCTTTGATTGAATTTGCAGGTTATTGTCACACAAATTGGCTGCATGGGAACCATATTAGCTGCCAAGTATGTTCTCTTTTCTTGCTCTGCAAAATTGCAAATGCTTTCTCCTTAACGTGTAAAGTTCCATTTGCATTATCAGTTCTTTATGAGTAGCTTCTCCCTCATGCTGTTTCATTCCTCAACTTATTGACATTGCAGTTTTGTGACCCCTTAGAAATAGTATTTATTGTTCAGGATCCCTCCACAAGTAACTGCTCATGTGCTTAACCATGTAATAGCAGAAAATCTGCAAACCTACTGATCAATTGCAGCCACACGTGCATATCAGGCTGCAGATCCCAGATTCTTTACCTTGAATATGTTGAATATGCGCAGTCATGGTTTTTCCTTTTACCTTGAAACATCGGAACTGTATTTATTATTTAATTTTTTATCCCCTTCAAAAGGAAAGATGAAAGTGTCTTCTCAGACCCAACCTACAGTGTATCTGTTCTTTTTGGAAAGAGAGATGAGGTAAGCTCATTAAACCACCAGGCATAGAATGTACGCCTGGACAAGCACATGCTAATGGCTGAATGGAATTTTATGATTGCAGCCACTCCTACTAGCTTGTGCACGTCAAATTATCGAGCATATCAGGTTTGCTTTATCTCCACGCTTTGAATGACATTTCATATGGCTGTTCACTTATAATGGCAGACAACATGCAATCTATGTTACAAGGGTGAATGCTGGACCACATTTACCTATCTTTTAGTTTTATCGTAGAAGTGATAACCATTTAACAATTGTTAGCATCAAGCTCCTCATTCATGCTGTTTATGGACTTCGATGCAAATAGTCACCAGCAACAGCCTTTTCATTATGATCTTTCTAGTCTACCTTCTTTATGAAACTTGTACCCTTCAATGGCTGCAGAATTTTTTGAATGATGTTTCCAACACCACTGTTTTAGCTATTCCTTTGGCTGATGATGACCACACCATTTTCATATTTTGGCAAGACTACACAAAAAAAATGATTGTACATTGAGCTTGATCTATTTTAGCATGTTGAACTAACATATGGAAACATCCATATTTGTAGTGGCAGTGGCTCATCTAGATCATTGATGATCTCTCTTGGTCTAAAGGATCATTCTCAGGTAATAGCTGGAATACTTTCCTCTCTGTCTTGTTTTTATTGTTATACATTAGATGGTGTCCATAAGCAAACATTGTTTTTACCTTTTTCTGTCATAATGTTTCTCAAGAAAAGCGCTACTGTGATATGAATACTTTATTGGTTAGAACTTACCTCTTTTATCAAAAAAAAATCCAAGATGTAACATGAAACTTGAGCAGCTGTCTATGTTAAAACATGCTGTATGCATATCACTGTTGATAATTCTCATTGTTTTTAAGTTGGAAACATTGATGTTCTGATGCAATTTTACATTCCTCAAGGGAACACTGAAGGATATAATTGCAGCCATCATTGAGAACCGTCTATGGTGATGGAAGTAAACCGACCTGGCTTTGGAATGGTCATATTTGGCTCATCGACAGATATGCTGACTTCCACAGTAGGGCTTGGGGTTAGATAACATTTCCCTTTACTAAATTATGTAAGTTCGTTGGTTAGAACTTTACTTGATTGAACTAGAGGTTGGTTTTTGACCCCGTAACTTGCTAAAGGGAACAGTGCCCTAGCATGGCGAGATCAACAGTTTTGTTGAGGCATTTATCTGAGAACCTCTGTGCATTGTTGTAAGATCCTGTTGATGATCTGTTATGTCACACGTTTTTGTACTCTTCTACCCATTGTACGTACCCATGATCTGATTCATCGAACAAGACATAAATCACTTCCCGTAGCCAAGAAAGAATGAGCTCGTGGAAACTAGGCTAGTACTAACAGGCAACGCATTTTTTCAGGGATCATCCAGAAAAGAGAGGAGTTCAAGGCGTACGGTGTATGCCCCAGTGGGCCTTGAACTGCATTGCACGTCCACGCCGCCAGTCGCAGAACACCATGGTGACCATCCTCCCGACCATGCGGACGCCCTTCTTCCCGGAGGCCTCCAGCCCAGATCGTGTAAACCTTGGACAAATTTCAAAAGTATGTGAATTCAAAACAAAATTTAAAAACTATACCCTGTTTACAATTTTTTTCACAAATATACCCTATGGCAGCTAGCCTGTCAATCCCGTTGCAAATAATGGGAAAGGGCCTTTTTGAAAAAATAACTCCTTGGCTGCCATTACCAATGGCGGCAGGGTTTTTTTTTTTTGGAAAAATAACACCTTCCTGCCGACCAGGCGGCCAGCTACCTACTATAGGCATTAGGGCTTTTTGAACGCAGGAATCCAAAATGCAGGAATAGAAAAAAACATAGAAATAGAATATGAATGCATATGTAAAACTGAGGATTGAAAAACAGAGGAAATTTTTCAAAGCAATCATTTGGATAGCCACAGGAAAAATATAGAAATTTTAAGAGCATGAACTATCTTCCTTTGTTAAATACATAGCTACAATGCTTCTTCTTCCCCTTTCTCCCCAAAATCCTTCGCTGTTAACGTATTGAGTTGCCTTGATCCTACGCACTAACGGAAAAAAGAACTCTGAATATTTCCTTTCCTATGATTTTCCCGTGAAAGCAACCGCAAAGGAAAACTTCCTCCAAATTTCCTACGCTCCAATCCTACGTACCAAAGGATGCTACAAGATCAATTCGAAACCGAATCCTATGTTTTCCATGAAAATCCTTTGTTCTAAAGGAGCCCTTAGCCTTTTTATTTTAACAAACTACAACTTTTCTTCCTTTTTTCAAAAATTACAAAGATGCACTTATAGGCTTTTAAAATCCACGTAATTTTTTGGTGCAAGCTCAAGATTAGATGCAACTATTTTAAAGATAAATGTGTCAAAAGATTCCACAAAATTTGAATTAAAATTCATCTAAGCTCATAGTTTTTAGTATTTGCTCAAATTTTTAAGCTCACTAAGAAAATTGTTAAAATTATGTAAAAATGTCCAAAATTCTACTTCGTGATGTACTTTAAGTCAGTCAAACTATTTTGGTATATTTGTGTTGTAAATTTCTAAGTTTCTTCAAATCATTGTTTTGATATTTATTTGATTTATGTAAATCACTTCCACTGTGTTAACAAACTTACAAATTTCCAACTAAGATGTCTCAAGTCAACTTAACTGACTTAAAGTATATCATAAAGTAGAATTTTGGAGAATTTATCATAATTTTATCAATTTTCTAAGTGGGTTTAAAAATTCGAGCAAAGACAAAAAAACTATGAACTTGGAAGAATTTAATTCAAAATTTGCGACACCTTTTGAGATTATTACCATTATAATGGTTGCATCTAATCTTGACATTCCACAAAAAAAATCTACGTGAATTTTGAAGAGCTAGAAGTGCACCATACATTTTAACATTAATGATTGGACATGTTTAGATGTCTGTAATTTTACCTTTTCTTTTAGAAGTATGTATTGCATGTTATTAGTATCAAAGACAAATTTTTTGTTGATAAGTTTAATGAATTTGTCATCCAGGATTATACAAATATGCATTTACAGTAAGCGCACAAACATATTAAGTGATTTATGTAAATCAATTAAATATCAAAACAAAGATTTGAAAAAAAAACATACAAATTTACAACACAAATATACCAAAATAATTTATCTAACTTAAAGTACATCACAAAGTAGAATTTTGGAGATTTTTTTTTCATAATTTTATCAATTTTCTAAGTGGGCTTCAAAATTGAGCAAATACATAAAACTATGAAATTGAAGGAATTTTAATTCAAATTTTGTGGTCCCCACTGGAGCAGAGCTGGGAAGGCGGGCAACGTGGCGCCATAGGAGGGTCAGCGTGGCGTTCGACTGACCATTACGACGCGGGGCTCGGCCCATGACGACAGCGTGGCGGAGCAACAAGGGTGGTGTGGTCGGGCCGCTTCAGTGTGGCAAGTAGGGACGAAGAGGGCGGCGTGGTGAGCCAGAGGTTTGACGGAGTGATTGCGGTGCTCCGGCATAGGGATGAGCAACAGGGATGGCGGCGCAGCGCGCTGGTGGTGCTTCGGCAGCGCAGTGCTGTTCTCTAGCAGTCGGTTGTTCAAATGTTTTTTGGAACTGAGCAATGGGCCACGTGGGGTGTAACACCTAGTGTTACAAAATCCCTAATAACCTTCATTAGGTCCTTGATCAAGCATTAAATCAAGTTGTTAATCTATCCTAAGTAAACGAAAGCCAAATTCAAATAAATTGAAGGTAGATCTTTAGGTTAATCAAGAAAATCTCAACTTCCAACCTGAAACCAAATCAGAGTAATTTTATTTGGCAACTAGATGTAAAGAGGAGCTTGTGGGCCAAATTTCATCAAATTCTAAAGTTCCAAGAATTCTCAATCAATTTTCAATGGAATTCAACTCATCAATGCTTCTCTGAATTTTAATTCAAAACCATTTCTGAGTATGGAGATGTTTCAATAAGGAAAAGTATTCCTTATGTTAAATACTTTAGGACCATATTTTATTTCAAAATTTTTGAGCTCAGGAAGACCACTTTTGGAGCAAATCAAATCTGGGGCAGTTTTCAAATTTTAAATTTGGACCGGGCCCACTCGACAACCGCGCCCCCTCACATTTTCTCTCCCTGACAGATGGCCCCACCGGCTAGCCACCTCTCTGTCTCTCTCTTGTTGTTTCCCTGCACCACCCGCACGACATCGCTGCCATCGCGTGCGGGCCGCTGTCACTGGTCGGACACCTCCTCTGCAGCTGGTCACGCATCCACGCCGCTGCCACCCCACCCCTTCCCCTCTCCTCCGCAGTGCCGAGCCTCGAGCTATAAAAGCCACCAAGCGCCGCTGCCACTCCTTTCTCCTTTTTCGTGTGACTCCGGCCAAACCCGGTGCACTCCACCCTCCCACATCGCTGATGTTGTGATTTGTCTGCTCCACGATGACCGGAGCGCTGCCGCCCTCGCCGAATTTGTGCCAAAGTTCCACCACCATTCCCCTCCTCGGTGAGCACCGCCGGCCACCAGAAGCCGCCGTCACCATTGAAATGCCACCGCGTCGCCCCCTTCCACCACCTCACCGCTGGCCTGCTACTACGGTGAGGCCCCGACCCCGTATCCTTGCCCAACTGGTTCCCTGTGTCCCCTTCTTGCTTGAGCCGACCATCTCGACCGTTGATGAGTCACCCCTCCCCGCTCTACCACACAGACTATGGGCATGGTGACCACCGCGCGTGCGTGTTGTGCACTATTTCGACGTGGACCGGCTTGGCTGCCTTCAGCCATGGGCTGGGCTGCCGTGTCCCGACCTACACGGCCTACGGCTCGCCACGGGCCACGAGCCCACGAGCGCCGTGGCCTTGGGCCAGATGATGACCCAACACCATTTTAATCTTTTCCTTTTTTGTTTTCATTTAATTATTTTAGAAATTCATTTAAATATCCAAAATTCATAGAAACCTCATAAAATGCAAATTTAATTTTGTTAGAATCATTTTAAAGAGACCTCGACAGTAAACTTGAAAAATCAACAAATTTCACAATAATATTTTCTACAAAATTTCATAAGTCCAAATCTTGAACAAATTATTCACAAAATCCTATGCAAATTCAAATCTTGAAATTTTGCATGGCAACTCCACTATGGATCACTGGCTTGTACAAAACTACTTAGCTTTTGTTTCTGTCTAGATTATTATTTAATAATTAATATAGAGCTTGTAGTCTTTAATTCATATTAAATTATCCCTGCAAGGAAAATTATCAAACTTTGGCATGATCACTTCTTTGGATATCCTGAACCTGCATAAAATAGGAAATTGTCAGAATCCTTATAAATTTCATGTTATTAAATTTTAAACACTTAACCTAATTGATAATCAATAGAAAACTAAAATGGAAAAAAAATCTGAAATTGCTTTGTACAACATAAACACTTGTATTATTGCTAATATTATAGTACCTTATGTATTGTGAACAATTTGCAATTGCATCATTTTTAATTGTCATCCATGTATGCCTTTGCCAGACAATGTTTGCAAGGAGCCGAATTCGGAAGTTCGAGCGGAGTAAGCTTGAGTCGAGAGGTCAACTAACATAGCTTTGGATTAAGGCAAGCCCCGGTGCATCCCACCAATTATCCCAAGATTTTCTTTTAATTGCTATCTTTATGATATGCTTGAGTGTGCATTAAGTTATAGGAATTGTGTTGGTACCGTAGTCATTATGGTTATCCTTTTGAATTATCCTTGACTACCCTTTTTAGTAGTTAAGCCATTAGTAAATGCTAGGCGTAGTTGTAAGGTTTGGTGGAGATCAGGTAGCATGGAGGTCACTTGGATGCTAGGATGTTATACTCTTAATTGCTAGAGATTTATCTTGAGATTGTTAACTTGAGACCCGCCGGGGCCATTAGGGGAAAGCGGAGGACCGTCAGTTGGAAAGGGCGGGGAGAGTAATGTGGAAAGCCGGCACCTTCAAGGTTGTAGCCCCTGCCTGTGTCGGTTAAGGACCGATGGATTGGCCCCCATGAGCAAGTATTAAACGTACTAATCACATGCTGGTGATATGGGCTAGTAAACTGATGTAGTTGATTGGTAATCGAAGGACCGGAGAAAGCGACCAGAGGGGGGGGGGGGAGGGTGAATGGGAGCCAATCAAAATTCTCCTCGAGAACTTGACCTATATCCCAAAATCAACCCAACACCCTTCTCTTCTAACTCGGTCAAGACTGCCTAGCTATAGGTCAGCTATCGGTCCTCGAAATCGGGCTAGGAACCGCAGTGGAAACACGGAACGGTGCTAGCAAGGCCTCGTGAGAGATCGACGAGAAAAATCGAGTCAAAAAACACTTTATATCCTCTCAGGCATTTCACCGAACACCTGGTGGGCGTGTTCGGAAAACTACCGCGGGAGAACGATTTAGACCACAAATCCTCGAGACTTTCGATCCGGTGGCTCAATAGCACACCCGGGATCCTCCCTGCAATGATTCACACACAGCACAAATGAAATCGAATCAATTCAAAGCACCCAAAGTAGAGACCGAAAGAGGCGGTCAGAACCGCTCCTAGGAGAGGCACACCGAGACTTGAGCAATGGAAACACGAAGCCAAGCATGAGGACGACTGGCCGGATGGAATGAGCAGTGTACGCGCGAGGCAGACAAAAGGAAATGGAACCCCAGATCTCAGACTGAAGTGCTAACAGAACCGGAAGTTCTTCGCTCGTGGGACTTGGAAACGGGGACCAGCAGGTCGAGGAACGGGAAAACCGAAATAGGTAAAGAAGAACCGAAATATGTAAACGGAGCGGGAAAACCGAAATAGGTAAAGGAGAACCGAAATATGTAAACGGAGCAGGAAAACCGAAATAGGTAAGGGAGAACTGAAATGTGTAAACGGAGAGGCACACACAACTGACGACGACCACGAACAACGAGTCTGATTACAAAAAGAACGAAGGCCTGGCAGCAGTTCCTGCTCTCTTCGGTGCAGACGAATCTGGATCGAGAGCCACTCTGACCTGTGTACCCACTCGCGAGAACAGGAGGCAAATCAAAAGAAATTTGATTCGGCAGCAGACGCCCCCAAGCGCACGGTCCAGAGAACTCCGAGCGGAAGAATCAAAACTGAGAGCAGAGACTCAACACCGAAATCGCGCGGCAGCAGGAATCAAGTTCGGGTAGCATGACTTCGGTCGGGAAACAAACATGGGCACCGCAGATGAAGAGGAAAAGTCTTGACCTAATAGCACGGGAGAAGGATCTCCCCGGACACCACCAGGCGGCGCTTCTTTACACGAAGGAACAACGGTCAGAACCAACAGGTGGAAGAAATCAGTCAGACGCAATACCAAGCACATGAAGAAGACACAACCTTCAGATCTGCTGCGGGTTCCAAGACCAAGCGGGACAAACACTTCAGGGGA
>VSTD030004715.1:0-10138 GCA_008808055.3 Sporobolus alterniflorus
TCTGGCTTATAAAGATGAGGACCGAGAGCGATTAAAGGACGATAAGAGCAAATGAGGTGAAAAATCTTGATCACTGCGCACTGCTATATATTGCAAACAGTAAAAAAAACGGATCTGGAAAACGCGCCACACCCCACTCGCACAGTAAACCAGCACAAACTGAAAAGGCTGGCTGGGCCGAGTTTCAAAAGCGACCTAGGTAGCTCTAAACTAAGACCTTCACAACAACCTATCAAAGCGGTTCAGGGATTTCGATAACTAGACGTTCGAAGGCGAGGGTGATGCTTTTATAACAGCAATAAAGAGAACGCCCGACCGTCGAAAGCCTCACGCACCCAATAAAAGTGAAGGTCCAACCCAGTATTTGATTTTGGCGACCAGACGCTCAAAGGCGAGGGTGACATTTCTCGACAGCGATACAGGGAGCACCTAATTGCTGAAACCCATCCACCACAAATTGAAGCAAAGATTCAATCCCAACGAGCGAGGGTGACACTTTTTGGGGAATCTCTTCACAATAATCGTAGGACTGGCTCATCGGGTTTGAACCTCAATCGCATGGGGCTACTATTGGGGGTGCAGGTAGAAGGCTGAAGAGATTCCCGGATCAAGGCATCACCCTCGTGTGCTAACTCAAATGAACTTCCGTCGTAATTGAAATCCACGATATGTTGGAAATGCAGGCCAGAGGTCACAGAGATCCTCGGATCAAGGCATCACCCTCGTGGCAGATGAACCTTTGCCTTGATCATAACCCACGTTGTACCTCCGCTCATTTCACAGGAAGGAATCAGCTACGTGGAGGAGCCTCGGCCCAATCAGAGCGGAAGTAGAAACGGGCTAGGCGGAGGTCTCTTGAGGCTACGGGAGATCACACCGGAGGTCGCAGACGGGCCGAAGGGCCCCATCGCCGAAGCTAGGGAGCGATGGACATGTGTCACCCTGTGGAGCGATGGACACACGCCACCCTGCCATTCGTCAGGCACACAAATAATTATAAATGTTAAAGGACTGTAATGACCCCGTGACTATACGATGACAGATTGTGGTAGTTGCACGGGGACATTACAGACATTGTAATGACTACATATAACCACCCCTATAAATAGATCTCCATGTGCTCATTGATAGGACACCTGAGGAACAATTATTGCAAGCCATCGTTGTTTCTCCCGCACATTACGTACCTTCGTGCTTAGCCACACACCTTCGTGTTCGGGACTAACTAGCCTCCGGCTATTTAGCCCCAATACATATCTAGTGTAAAAGTCTGTTGTACTAACTTGCTAGGAATCATTCGTGACCATCGAATTCATTATCAAATGACATGATTAAGGGTGGTCGAAGACCATCTATTACTTAAATGTTTCCTGTAATCAGGAGACATTCCATTTAAGTGATAAGTGAGACTCTTATCACCCCTAATTGTGGTCACTGATGATGATAGATCCGATGGTTACGAATAATTGTTAGCATGTTAGTACCATAAAGACTTTTACATCAGATATGTCTTCTATGAAGATATCATATTTCCTCCAATTTTGTTTTATTGACATTAGGACAAAGATGCTAGTTCAAAAAATGAACTAGCTCTTTTGTCTGAACCACAATAAAAAAATATGGAGTAGTAGTTTCGGACTCTCATGTCTTTTCTAATGAAGGAAAGAAATTGCTAAAGCAAATTAGAAGTTATTCTTGTCAAAGAAGACATGACAAATCAATGACATCAAATAAAAAAGAACGAAATGAATACTAAGAGACAAGTGGTTTGTAACTTGGTTTATTTGTGTGATGAGTAATTGACTTACTTTAGTTTGAATTTAGATTTGGTGCATTTCGGTTGAACTAACCCAGATTCAGTTATTCGGTGTGGAGAATGTGTTTGCTTGTCTCATGATATGTAGGTGGTGAATGCGACATGATGGCAACGACGAGAATCGAGGCAGGAGTAGGAGACTTGGTGCGAAGGATCAGGGATGATCAGCAATAAATCAGGTACTCAGTGGCCGGATGATCGGAAAGTTGGGTGACACCGTGTGCGATCCGCATCATATACGTGGAGGAGACAAGAAGCGCGGATTTCCCGGTTTAGCCTCAAAACCACTGCGACAGATTCTTGATTTGGTTCTCAAAGCTAAGGTCGACGGTTTGATGATTTGGATCTCAAAATCACCGTGATGATTTCTTGATTTGAGCCTCAAAACTAAGTGGGAGGAGGTTTATCGGGTTGCGCCTTAAAACCGATGAGTGGATGAAGACGGTGTGTGGACATGCGTCGACATCCGGTGGGTTGCTTTATCGTGAAGCAAGTCGGGCTAGGGTTTTTCAGTTTTGCCTTAAAACTGGTGGAGGAGTGATGACGAGTGGTGCACGTGGTATCATCGTGGAGGTCACGTGAAAATGAAGCAAAAGACGATCGGTTCGATGACATCGGGTGCGACGCAGTGGAAGTCAGATCAAACTATCCTTCATTAGTTATAATTTTCCTTTTAGTCCATAAGGACATTCTAGTCTTTTGGCTTTCACTATAAATAGAACCATATGACTGTTGTGGGAGACATCCCTCTTCCACCCCTTGACTTTAGGTCTTCATTTTACTAGGTGTGGTGTGTGCTTATGTCTTAGAGAAGAGAGGAAAGAAGTGAGAGATCTATTCAATCTTCCAAAGAGTGAGAGGATGTTTGGCTAGTTTTCACACATTGTAAACTCTTAATTTGCATCAATATAACTGTCTGTTTGGGTTGAATCATCTCCTATCTTGAGCTGCAATGTTTTTCATTTTCGTGATTTTCAGATATATTTTTGGCTTGATTTTTAACTCCATGATTATGTTGAGGTGACCCTTGTATCTAAATTTCATCCGATTTGGTGTCATATAGCTCAAGAATCAAGTTTGGGAAGAAAGAGACGGATTTTAGAAGAAAATCACGTTTTCTACATACCTCCCAGCGGACATTGTCCGGTCTCACCATACAATATCTGACTTGATACAAACAATGTCTGATTTGCAGTTTGAGTTTACAAAGACTTTCAGTCGGGCAATGTCCATCTGACAGTTTCAACCCGATGTTTATTCACTGTTTTGGTCATATTTTACTAATTGAGTGTCCATTTAATTCTATTATTCTTCCACTGACTTCGTAAATTTGTGGAGATCATTTCTATCCTTTTGATTAGTATTTTTTATCACTTTATTTCAGTAGTTTTTGCTTAGGATTTTAAACGTGGGATTTATTAGACTCCCGTCCCCTCACCTCCTTGGTCCTTCAAATACTTACCTAGTACTGTTGGTAGTCGGAATTATGCATGCCAAGAGATATTGGTAAATCGTTTGCTGTTGAGATAGGTCGACAGATTAGAGAAGGGTGGTCACACTTTGTGGTGTCAATTCTTGCCGCGGAATCACCGTGGCCAGAGCAGGTGGGGGATGATAAATCAGGATCACAATTTTGGCATGGATTATTGCAACAAGTCAAACAGTGGGTCTGGGAGGACAACCTCCTTGTCCTGGTAATATGCTTGGTTAGCCATTGTCGTTTGCAACACCACCACATCGTGTTCCACTTATGTGCAGATCAGGTTATGTGAGCTGGGCACGTCATGGCCGATACTTGGAATTGCAGGATAACAGTAAAAAATTCAGAGTTTTCGATGATAAAATCCAATCAACAGTACAGTTTATATTCTGAGTTTTGGCCTAAGAAGGATTCGGTATAAACTACGTACAGAAGTAGAGGACTTGGATTTTATCATCATGTTTTACATATGCCCCACGCCGGTGTTCCTTTGGTACCTAGTTTGTGAATTGTAAGTTTCAGATGAGTTTAGCCATCTTTGCCTTGAGAACCATGATGATAAAAAATGGAGTGCAAATCTTTATACTTTCAGGTGGATACCGGTGGCGGAGAAAATAAATGATTTGGTTTTCAAAGATTAATCTGTTGCATTGTCAATTGTAATGAGTGGGTCAGAAATTGCTTGGATTCATGGAACAGTTGAAGCTAATGCTGAGGGAAAAAGGGAGCACCAGCAGCGCTGGAAAATCGTCGACAAGATCAATCAAGTGCACTTAGAGAAACTGTTAGACTGAACCAATTGGATTAGTGTCTAATAAAAAGTAGCGAGTATAATCCAGTCAACTTACGTAAGGCCATGCGAGTAGAAACATTTCAACATGGCAGTAGATAGTAAAGTTCGTCTGAAATTAGATCCAAAAAGTTAAAGAAGAAGCTCTGGGGGAAGTTTCGTGCACGTAGTGGAGGGAGAATCGACGGTTGAATATAATAGGTTATCCTAATCGCTGGCATTGTCACACTATGACCAGAGCACTAAGACAATAAAAGGTTAGTCCAGGAACCGGGCTAAACCCACTGGTAAATAACTGAGCGAACAATAAATTGAAGCCCATAGATCAGAAAGCCTCAGCATATATGTACAGGAATCGGATGAGCATGGATTCTTTCAGAGGTTCAGCTGTGGGTAGAGAATTAAGAGGAAGGCTTCCAATTTTGATTTGTCGTCAAATCCTAAATATGTAAATTATGGTATTCAATATTTCGTATCATGAATTCCGTGAGCTACAAATAAATTACCTCTGCATTATTCTCAATCCTGTACAAGCTTGTGAAGGATATGGTGTGGAGAAATAAAAAAAGAGCCTAAATAAACTATAGATAAAAGGAAGATGTGGTACGCATGGAAGTCTACAACTGGAAAGAATGGGGAAGAATCTCTCTAGCTACGTGCAGTCCAAAACCGATCTAGCCAGCCACCAATTCAATGTCCCCAGAGCTAATGATTTTTTTCTTCTGTTTTTGTTGTGTGTGCCTGTCTGTGGTCCGTAACCAGGTACTCAGAAGAAGGCGCGTGTGAACGCAAGCAAGACGACGCCGAGAAGGACGGCGACCGGCTGCGGCGGCAGCGATGCCTCGGCGGCACTAATCTGGCTGCCGCCGAAGTAAGTCATGGTGTTGTTGATGAGCGGCAGCCCGGGGCTGGACGACTTCACACTGTGTCAGCAGAGAAACAGATGTTATTCATGACGTCAAAGCAGCCAGTCGTTTGATTTTTCTTTAGAAAAAAGCTAGAAATGCATGCATGCATGCGCTTGTATTAAACTGCCGACTTCGTGACGCCCATGCCCGCGAGCGACAGCCGCCGCGCACGAAAGCGGCCGCCCGTGGCCACCAGCCGACTTGCCGAGGGAGAGCATGCGCTTC
Organism: Sporobolus alterniflorus; assembly: GCA_008808055.3. NCBI lineage: Eukaryota > Viridiplantae > Streptophyta > Magnoliopsida > Poales > Poaceae > Sporobolus > Sporobolus alterniflorus. The sequence goes on from VSTD030004715.1 coordinate 5,220, forward strand.
TAGTAGGATCAGGCTGGCCGCGTGTGCGGAATTGCCGAGCCGTACGTGTTTTTCAATTCTGGTGGTGTAGCCGTGTAGGCCGGGCCGGGCCGGGCCGGGGAACGGTGGAGTGGTCGCCGTCACCGCGTGCGCGCTCCGAACCGTCCAGCGGCTGGCCTGATGGCCGCCGGGGATTACAGGTGCCGGCTCGCTAGACCTAGCTCTTCTTGGACCAAAACGGTCGATTGCTAGAGGCCAAAAGCCGAAAGGTTCTTATTTCCTTTCGCTTTCGTATGCAATACTATAAAAGATCAGTCGTTTTCGTTTGGTTTGAAGAAACAAAAAACGTGACTGGGTTCGTTCGCCTACCAAGCTACATACACCTACGCTCAGATTAATTAATTAACACGTACGCAAGAAATATCTAGTTTAGTAAGCCTTCCACTTCACGGGACGCAATGGGAAGAACGCAAGGAAAGAGCGACGTTGCGTTTACCGACCTGGAGGTGTTGGGACAGAAGGTGATGGTGTAGTCGGTGCCGCCGCCGCCGCAGGTGAAGGTGGACGTGGCGTCGTCGTAGGCGTAGCTGTACGCCCTGGGGCACGCGTTCTTGAAGAACTGCGAGTACGCCGTCGGCTTGCACGTGTTGGGGTTCCCGTAGTCGCCGCTGCAGCAGTACTGCGCGGACCCGAACGCCTCGCACGCGCTCCTGCACGCCACGCCGCCACCCGACGAGGCCGCCGCCGTCACCCGGAGGTCGGCGGGGCACGCGCCATTCAGGTCCACCATGCACCCGGTCGGCGCGCAGTTGCCGCCCGGCGCCGCGCCCTGCGGCGCGACCAGCAAAGGGAGGTTGTACCCGTCCACGAGGCTCACGTCGTAGAAGTCCATGCCGCCGCTGCCGTCGAGAGTGAACTCGGCCAGCGAGGCCGGCGGCGCCGCGCCGCCGCCTGCGCAGTCCACGCGGCCGGACCCGCAGTCGCCCGTCACGCAGGCGAACTTGCCCGTCACGCCGTCCGCGGAGCAGAGGGTCCGCCCCCACATGCGGCCCGACCACCCCGCTGGCGCGGAGAGCGTCTGCGACTGGCCCGGCGCGAGCTCGAAGCCCGTGCTGTCCAGCGCGGCCGAACCGGCGCCGGACAGGATCCCCGGCCACACCGTGTACGCGCAGTTGTTGGTGATGATGAACGATCTGGACCGAACGCCTGCATGGTGTGAATGATTGGCGAATAACCAAACACGCAACATTATTAACACACACTGCACAACAACTAATTAACTGGACACGAGCGATTCCAGCTCGATCCTCTTGGACGACTTTGATCGGCGGTTGCGCGCTTACCGGTAACGGAGACGGCAAGGAAGGCGAAAAACGCCACAAGATTCCGGCAAGCCGCCATCGTCGCCACTGTGGTGAGATCTCTTTGGCGACGGCGCGGCGCAGCGGTGTGGTTAGGGGAGAAAAAGCTAACGTGAGCGTCGGTAATGTGGGCCGCCAAGGGGCGCGACGCGAGCTATATATATATAGACGATGCGCGCACGCCAAATTAATGTGGTTTGTCAAATTGCATTCAAGATATGATTTTATATTCTTCCATTTGACCGCTCAAGTTTCCAAACACTAGAGAGGCAGTTTCCCACCTGGTTTGCCAGTCGACTTTGGTTGACCAGTCCCAAGCATGACACAACAATAATAGGGTAACCTTGTTGCCTTGCTTTCACTCTAAAAAAAAAAGTTAACTTGCCCGCTTGAGCCATATGGAGCGAGAGGTGGGTGAGACCTCTGTTATTACGTACGTACTGCCTTTTATTGGTGAGGTGCGTGATGAGACGAGAGCAATACAGATGAGGCGTCAAGAGGCATCATATCTTTTCATAGACCGGATGAGGCGATCTCTGAATATTATTGGTGGCTGACATGTCGTCACAAGTGTGCTTTCTTTTATCTTTCAATCTGACCTACGGGTGTGTTAGGTTAGGGTTCAGAGACAGCTTGTAGAATCCGGCCGGGCGTGGTTTGGTATGCAAAGCCAAAAACAAAATCGATCCTGATTACGTAATGCATCCAAGTAGATATATGGATTTCTTTTTTGGCAGGAAAAACAATCTCTTTAATTCGAGTCTTGTTGAAATTTCCCGTTGCCAGAAAAAAGAATCTTCGTTATCTTTGATCATACAGATCTGGGTTTCTTCACCGACGACCGGATTTTTCTCTAGAAGAGAATCCGTCTTTCACGTTGGAGTCAAGGAATGAACTGGAAGTGGACTGCAACGACACTACCACCACGCCGAAGAGAAAAAGAAGTTGGTGCATGACGGTGTGATCGCAGGGAGGCTGTTACTAGTTTAGTGAAGACCTGATAAAAGCATTACACTATCTCCAGTACACCCTGACAGACTGGTCTGGGGCCAGTGGACTCTCACTGGTGTGAATGGGCCTCAGGAGGACATGCACAAGCGGCTGTTCCTCAAAGTGCTGCGTGATCCAAAAAGTGGTGAGATCTTTCACTACTCCAGAGAAATTATTTGTAGCGGTTTAAAACTGTCATCAATTATAGTTTCTAAATTGTTGTAGATGAGCCGCTGCTGATAATTCAGGGTTATCAACAATAGTTTTTAATCTAAAATCACATACAGTTATAATTTACATACAAGTTCATACACAGTCAGAAATGACATACAAGGACATACACAAGTCCAGAAATACAATAAACATAGATATAGCTATATATAATTTACAACATATAAGTTCATCATGCATTATATATATATCAAGTTAAGTTGTTTAGCACACACAACATTAAATAAGTCCAATATAATTTACAACCATACAAGTCATTGAACAAAAGATATCTAATCAGGAGCAGGAAGAGTCCTTGGACCACCCTTGGAGGACTACTTCATCAAAGTCCGGACATCCTTGAAGCTTTGACCCTCATCAGACGTCGGCACCACCACCATCACCTTCCTCCAGACCTCCTCCTCCGACTTCTTTCGGGCCTCCTCCTTCCTTCGGTCCTTCTCCTTCTTCCTTCTAGCATTGATATAGTGAGCCAATGTGGTGTTGTTCTTCTTTGCCTGCTGAAGTTCTTTCTCGACAGAAGCCAATTTGTTTTCTAAACTTTAAATTTGGAAATGAACGTATACATTTAGTAATTATACTAAACAATTGAAATCTAGAAGTAGTGTTCATATGAGCTCACCTCTCTAACGTGAGGGTACTCATTGTTGTAGCCCGAGGAGGTCGAGGAGGAGTCACCCAGGCGTGTCGGAGGAGGAGGCACCTCCCATATCTCCATACTTGAGTCATCGGATGAAGGAGGAGGAACGGTACGGTGGCGGCTAGAGCTTCCCATCTGCATACACGATGGAGAAGGAGCAGTGCGGCGGCGGTTGGATCTTCCCACCTCCTGGCGTGAGGGAGGAGGAGCGGTGCGGCTCGAGGGAAAAGTGAACCTCCCGTAACGGTCTTGGGTCTGCCTCTTCGCGAGCTCCGAATGCTTGCTAATCATGGCTGATCTAATGTTGAAAAAATAGCAACATGCATCATATATCAGATGTAAATTAAAATGCATTCATAATAGAATTAATAGCACATAGCATTTTAGTGTCATAAACTAGAATCTTCTCATAATTAAAAGGATACAATGATTCTTCACATAGCATTTTAGTGATATAAACTAAACTAAACTAAAACTAGAATCTTCTCATAATTGAAGATACAATGATTCTTCACATAGCATTTTAGGGACATAAACTAAACTAAATTAAAACTAAAATCTTCTCATAATTAAATGATACAATGATTCTTCACATAGTATTTTAGTGACATAAACTAAACTAAAATCTACTCATCTAGAATCTATTTCATCTATTCTTACTAAAAATGTACAACACATAACACATAGCACATGCATTTTAGTGACATAAACTAAACTAAAATCTATTCATCTATTCTTACTAAAAGTGGATAGCACATAGCACGCATAACACATAGCATTTTAGTGACATAAACTAAACTAAAATCTATTCATCTATTCTTACTAAAAATGGACATCACATAGCACATAGCACATAGTATTTTAGTAACATAAACTAAACTAAAATGCAGATTCAACTATTCGATCAATCAATCTGCACACATGATCCCTCTACAAACATTGCATTTTCATCTATTCAACTACAATGCAGATTCAACTATTCGATCGATCCCTACATACATTGCATTCATCTATTCGATTGATCAATCTCTACTCATTTCATTCATCTATTCGATCGATCAAAAGAAGGTTTTGCGTGAAATATACCTCAGTGTTGCGGCGGTGGCGGAGGAGGAGGCTGGCATAGACGGTCACTTTGGGCATAAAACCCTAGCTCAAAGCTCAAAACCCAAAAAACCCAAACCCGAACCCATATAGCCCGAAGCCCGATACTCGTACGATTTCTACGGGTATTCAAACTCAAAACCCAATCTAAGTCCAGGCTTAATCGGGTAGTAGCTCACAGTACCCGAACTACCCATTCAAGCATGAACTAGTCCAACCTTAAATTGTAAACATGTTTCCCACCGGCCCACCCCCACTCCCCAGTGGCCTACCCCACCCCGGGCCTGAAAAGTAGTTATGTGTGTTGTATAACATTATTGTTAAGTTTTCTCATGTAATAACTATACTAGTGTTATGTTTTTCTAGTGCAAATATTGTTTTGATGTTGTTGTTATGCTAATTTTGGGTATAATGGGCTACCCGAACCTAAAACCAATTTTTTTGGGTACCCGAACTTTCGGGTATCACCTCAATTTACCATGATTTCGGGTTTTGTTTTGAAAACATGAAATTTCAAAAGCCCGAAAAACCCAACCTGAAAGTTCGGGTAAATCCGAATGCCCAGAGTAAGTAGACATCGGCGGCGGCGACGCAGGAGGAGGCCGGCGTAGACG
>VSTD030004716.1:0-10138 GCA_008808055.3 Sporobolus alterniflorus
CATGGCATTGTCACGGACTCATCCATCACCTCCCGCGCGCGCGATCCATTCCACGGCGCTTGCATTATTGGCCACCCACAGGATCGATCCGAGCCGTGGCGTGCGAGCGAAGGCGACCTACCGGGGAGAGCTCAACGGTTTCATCAGACGGGTGAACAGTGTGCTGCAGTGGACACTCAGAGAGAGGGAGAGAGAGAGAGAGCCGTGGCCGCGTGTCGGCTCGAAATGGGTCGGAATTATTTGGGTTCTCCCACGGCGCGGCGTCTGGCCTCGTCCTCCCCCTCCCCTGCGCCTCTGCATGCATGCGCCACCACCAGCTTTGTTGTTTCATGGGCCCGGGGCTACTCCTCCTCGCTCCTCGAGTACCCAGCTCATTTCATCATCGATCATGCCTCTCATCCCATGGATGGATGGAGCATATAGCACTATAGCAGGGAGGGGCCTTAACGCAGCTTTGTTGGTATGTGCTTGGATGGTTCCATGGATCCCCACATCACATGCACCATTTAATCCCATCCCCAGAGGGGGAGTATTAGAGATGGAATGGATCAATCGTCCGGTGGTGGGGATGGCCTACAGTGCTACAAGGAGCACGTACCGCTGCCGCCAATTTAAGCATGCAAGTGTGGCTCGCTGTCATGGCCCTGAAACGCGCGCCTGATGACTGGTTCACAGCAGCTCATCACTCATCAGTGTATGTGCTGCGCCTCTGTTGTTCTGTGCCCATTCTGAGAATCCTGCAGAATTTGTAGTCCAAAGAAGCAATCCCTCCAGTCCCCCAGAAAGCAAGTCACTTTAGGATTCAAAATTTGTTTCAGAAAACAAGTTATTCTTGCTTCCTAATACAACTTTATCTTTATGTTTCTCCTCCTCGTTTCCTGTACACATACTTTTTCATCTCTCTAATTCTCGTTCACAACTACTAAAACGACTTTCTTTCTAGGACGGAGGTAGTATTAACAGTAGCAGTAATAACAGAGACTTTTAACCTGCCGACACGTAAAAGTATGTGCTAGTACTTCATAATTAAGGGTATAAATAAATATAAGGCAATAAGAATGGAGGAGATTTTTCTGTCGGTCGATCTCTCAATTCAGGACGTGGTCCAGAAGTAGTTCAGCCTCCACCCAGATTCTGCATATACTAACAAGCATGTACTAGTAATGTGCAACGGCCGTCGTATCCTCATTTGAAGGATAAGGCGCGCTAGTCCTTACACGGTTACACCACCATTATCTGATACGGATGGACAAAGGGCAGGCCGGCCGGTGGACCTGGCCTGCTCGAGTTATTAGATATATATACATCTTAAATTTACCCCAACCCCTGGTGAGCCCGGCGATACCCTACCCTTTAACCACTTGTCGTACGCCCATTATTACTTTATAATTGGATCCTGTCATCAATCAAAAATTGATCTAGTCATTTGAATTCTAGTAGAGCAATATGCACTGTTGATCCCAATTTACGGCGCCGTGTCAAGTACTACGACTGCATACGAGACATAGTACAAGCTAGCTAAGGGCACAGTAAATATCATAAGACGATTGTCTCTACTGATTGAGCTTAATTTATTCCAGAGATACAGCAGACCGTCGTCCTCCACGGTCAGTCAAGCGAGACCGTACAACACTAGCGTGCTCCCTAGTCTCATAAAATCGTCTGACGTGCAACTTCTTATGAACCGATCCCCACATCAACAATGTTAATTCACTCCACTAGCTAGTTAGTGAAGCATACTGCGTCGTTGAATGCTTTTCGGAGGCACTCGATCCGACTCCAGCGCTGATACATACACTCACCCATCTCATGATGCGTCCAACAACCGGAAGGTCCCTGCTGGGTTGGGCATGCATGCAAGCTGCACATGCATTTGATGACCCCCTTGTTCAATTCCTTCTGGACGTGTCATCGCGCGCAGGCACCAGTTCTTGGCTCGCCAAAAAAGTAAAAGCAGAGACCACATATATACAGTATTATAGAAAGAGCAGCAGCTCTAGCTAGGTGTGCAGAGAAGACCGGAGGAGAGGCTGATGCACGCCGGCGGCTGGACCACTACCGGTCTGGTCTCATGGGCTGATGATGAGGTCCCAACATCGATCCCTCATGGATGAAGTTGCGGAAGCACCAACCATGGCTTGGCCGGAGATATATCCGCAGTGCAGGTGCAGCAGTGAGAAAGAAGGGGACCTATGCTTTGCAAATAATTTTTTCCCTTTTAAGCTGCATGGAAATGGAAACCTCCTCTCTCGTTTGCTGCAGTGAGAAAGAAGGGGACCTATGCTTTGCTTTGCTTTGCATGTTCGTTCTGAGATGAAAAAGGCTGCCTCAGCCGGCTTCAACTTTGGTCATCGGTTTTAGCTGCTTCAGTCTTTGCAAGTATTCCTCTTGCTTGCATGACGCCACCTTTAGGGGCCTCGTTCGATCTCGCACCCGACAGTTAAAACAGTATGCATGCAGATAAACATCATGATGCATGTGTCAGGTGTGGAATTAGAAGCCTCCGCAGATCCGTATGATTATACGTCTCTGCTGATGCCAATTGGTGATGTTCGGCAGCGAGGAGTACGCGTACTGAACATGCCTTGCTGCTATACTCTTCGGCAGCGTAGTAGTACCAGCGGAGAGTAGTGTAGTTGTGTAAATGACTGTGTGTTATTTTGTCGTTTCTGACCTATAAAGTGCAAAGGTATATTAAGTGCTTCGGAGGCATGCAACAGTAGTATAGGGCCGTATCTGTGGACACACAGAGATAGTCGCCGAGCGACTGCTGCACGTTGGTTGATTTCGGCAAGATACCTCTGCCATCAAAGGCGTCGGTTGGTGTGTTTGCCAATTGTGCTCTACTTCAATGATCCGTGGCATGCATGCCATGCACCCAGCTCTCTGACAACGTTGCTCCCGTCTTGCTCTGTCTCCTACGGTCCTACCCCTCTGCTTGACATGCCTGGTCGACGAGTAGCTAGATGACCGATCGGAGGCGGACGCCAGCTCTATCAAAGTGTCATGCATCCCTCGGCAAAAATGTGTGTTCCCGAAAGTCCTATGTTCCCTGCTGGAAAAGAAGTGTAAGCTACTGTACCTCAGGTTTTCTCCACGGAAGCGTGCATGGCGGCAGTACGCCTCGTAGGTCGGGGGGGGGGGGGGCATCGAGTGATAATGCGAGCTCCACCTGATGCGATGGTTCCTGAGAGTGCGTGCACGCGCATGCGTTGGTCGAATCGATGGCTTTCTCTGACTGGTGCTGTGACCTGCCGAAACATTTTGTATCGGTGTGCCGCTCGCGCGCCTCAACCTTCCTCCGATCCATGCACCAGAGCGCGGCCATGCGTGTATTCCCGGCCATGCTTATTCGTGGTGCAGAATCACCTGGGCAAAAGGCAAAAACATGAAAACCAGCGGTCAAATCAATCCAGAAGGCTGTGAGTATTTTCATGTTCGCCATCTCCAATCGTACGTGCTCAATTGTTAGCGGACCAAACGCGTTTCTAACTTCTCTGAGAGGTCGAATTGAGAAAATTGCCCGCAGAATCAAAGACTTTCAGTCTTCTAATTAATGTTGTACACGTCACATGCAGGATAAGGCAGAAATTGTGCTTGTTCCATCAGACACCAAATTCCGGATGGTTGTTCACAAAATACTAGCTCTGCAGCACATCGGTCTCTCCATATGTTGTTAAACAATGTTTTATCTGAAATTCGAAGATAATCTTGCCAGGCTGCAACGATATTTTATACGCGCATTTCTTGACCTTGAGGATATATTGCTGTGGTATATATTACTAGTATCATGTTTATTTCACATATGTATTAAATGAGACAAAAGTTAATTAAGAGAGCACTTTGATTTCATATGTCTGTCGGTGCAAGACGCATATATACATATATATATATATGAGTTTTGCTACGGTGTGTATAATTAATGTGAGTTATTCATTTGTCTAGATCTAATGATTAAAAACAGGGAGGTATTTATTAAGAGGTACTTTAAGTACTAGATCAGTACCAAATTAGTGTGAGCAAAGTGCCAAAATTATTAATTTATCAATAATATAATAAAAATCAATGACTGAGATTAAAGTAAATCTTATGAACCTCTCAGGTACCCAAAAACACCATAGCAGAACTCTCTCTCTCTCTATATATATATAAAGGCTACAATTTAGAATGAACATGTGGATTAATACACAATTGTTATCGAATCATGGTGGATAAAGCACACACAACTTGAAGCTGAAGGTGTAAAAGAAATCACACGTTCATTGCACAATAATTTGATAAAAATGGGCTGACATTCTTTTTTTCTATGAAACAAGAGGGGTCGCTGCTACTGACTGGGATAACATACTATTGATGTACGAGAACATTATTAAACAATATTCTAGTTTAAAAATTTGTTATTATTGCTTTATGACCTGGTATGTTTAGTACTCAAATGTCCAATAACAGCAGGGGTCAACTAGCTAGAGTATTGTTTAGCAGAGATGGTACAACATGCAGTTCTTTATTATCTTAAAAGAACAAAATGCAGATACGGTCATAAGGCCATAATGTTTCAGCCCATGCGGTGACCAATCTTTATCCCAGCTACTAATATTGCCTTTTTGGTTCCAAAATGTACCATCAACATTTTCTGTTGCAATGGTTGCATTTGGCTACCTGAAAAAATGTATTATATATCGGTTTTAATTTCTAACTAGAAAACATCTGTGTGAGTCGAAGTGGTCCATCTATCTCATCACTTTCAAGCCATCTATATGGCATTTTATGGGGGATGTGTTGCCATTTTATTAGACAGGTGAGGCTTTTCATTGGCACAGGAGTACGATCTAAACTATAAAAGAGGTCTAGCCTGTACCATACGTGCAGGTGATAAGCATATAGAGAAGAATCTGTCGTGCATGCATTGTGGCTTTGTGCTTAGCAAGCCCTATGTCATAGGGTTCTACAGCAAACGATAGATCTTCACTTTCACGAGCTTTGTTTTCCCCACTCCGACTGGTATCCTGGAAAATGCTCTGCACGAGTGTACCATTTGCCAGCTTTATTTGCTCTGCTTCGATCTAGCTTGGGGGCACTCTAGGTGGTGTAAATTTCGAGCAACTCATTGATTGAGCTTGAAGGAAGTAACCACAAGATGTACTAACAGATGCATTCGATCAGTGCAACAAAATCCTTGTAAAAATCTTCTTCAATAAATGGGCAGGTGGTAGTACTTGTTTCAAACCGTGCAAAATTAATGCGTAGTAGTAGTTCATTACTGCCCATTTAGAACATAAATATTGTATTAAACAATTGTTTAGCATGGTCTAAAAACAATTGTTTAGCATGTGCAATACATTTTTTTGCTTAAATTAACTTGTTTTATTATCTATATTTTTGTGGGGTATACTCATGTAGTCTTGTTCTCTTTCATTTGGCGCTTTCCACCTTTCATGTCATGACGGTAATGTGATAATTAAATAGTTTCATATTTACAGTAGGACTAAATGCCAACTACTAAAATCGACTTTTACGAAAGCCATAAGGTACCTGTCCAACTTTGTTTGAGAAGTAGTTGTCTATAGCTCTAATGTTGTTAACTTCTCATAACAAACTAGCAAAAAAACTTGATTTACATGCGTGGTAGAATACTTTTTCTTTGCTATCATGGCACTCTTTTTATTCCATTTTGGATACAAAAAATCATCAAAAACATCACTATGTTTCTTTAAGAGTGATTTGCACTATAGGTCTTCGAATTTGTATTGAGTTCCCATCTAGTTACTGGTACTCTCAAATCTTAATTTATCGGTTGCAGAACTTGCTTAGTGGTCTCATTTAGTTCCCGTTACTCCTGAATCTTAAATTTTAGGTCCTACAAGTTGATTAGCAGTTTCTTCCATGTATAAATTACCAACCACACCTATAATGACATATCAACGTGTGGGATCCACTATTCTTCTTCTTTCTAAGGGTCCTATAATCATATTTCACCTCTCGTTGAACACTGACACTCTCAAACTCCCCTGTGTAGCAAACCTCTCCAGTCGGCAATCCATTATTCATTGATTGCCACTTCCCACTCTCATGACCCCAGTGTCCCTTCAGGCTCGCCGCCTCCTGCTCCCATGCCCCCGTCTTGTCACATCCCCTCCTATGATCTTGTTGTTGGGGATGCAGACTGAAGGCCTCACATGAAAGATTCCCTCGGCGCTACCGTGTATAAAGGGCTTCACAAATACTAACTCACAGTTAGGGGGAGGCCCAGTCAATGCTGAAGGTTCAGCTGACGTCGGAGGCCACCAGACGAAGGCATCATAGCGGTGGACACATGTCAAGACCTAATAGATCTAGCATAAAGTGCTTACGAGATGTAAAATGTCTGTAACAACCATGTGATTGTACACTCAGACTAACTGGGGCAATTAAGGGGTTGTCCGGACAATGTTTACCGATCGTTCTAACCACCCCTATAAATAGACCCCTGGGGATCACCCCGAGGGAGGGTGGCACATTTATTACTGAATCTAGGTGCACCTGAGACCTTCGCGACTTTTGCTTGTCCCCTCTCACGTGTTCCTCTTAGCCTTGACATTTTCCCATTTTCGTGTTTGGGGGTCAAGGCCTTTGGACTTTGACTCCCAACATTTGGCATCCACTGTGTTCTAAGCCTGAAGATGACCCCGATAATGCCACCAAGAACAAGGATCAATAATCGCCTCACGCAACATGGAGACGAAGCTCCCCAACCCTCCACCCATATATAATCCACCCACCGAAACCTCACAACCACCGCTGAAGGCCTAGAACACGAAGTCTTTGGCGATATCCTAGAAGTTCAACTTCAGCTTGCAACCAACAATGCCTCCACCACAACAGCAGGATCAAGCCAAAACATCAGAGGCAGCAGCTCAACCCAAACCAATGGAGGCCTCCTGCACCAATCACCTCCGCGGGGGCCTTCGCCAATACAAGTTATCCAAGGAAATACAGAGCCTGAGCAAATCCATGTGGAAGATTGGGAAGACGAGGCCTTCGAAGACAAAGTTGCAGAAGAGGAAGAACTAGCCAGGGTTCAGCAAGAGATTGAGAAGCAGCAGCTCAGCGTGCTGAAGCCAGAAGGCATCACATTAACAGAGAAAGTGTAAGACTCGCGGAGCTCCAGTACCCCATTGAGATCCTTCGCCAACAGGAGCAGAGACAAGAGCCTCCGTTTGAGCAACCACATCACCAAAACAACCCCAACCATCCACCCCCACCTCCGCCACATTTTCAAATCCCACACCCTCAATACCCACCACCAGCAGCGTGTGAAACTCATCCTCACCCTCCGCCACAATACGCCACCACCGACCAAAAAAGCACATTGGATGATCACCTACAGCTAGGACCTTGGCCTCCGTAATACCGAGCCACACCACCGCCCAAATACTACAGTGACACAGACCCCCGCGAGTTCCTAATGTGGTATGAAATTGTCATCGCCTCAGTAAGCGGCGATGAAGCTACCCTCACCAAATCCCTCATCATCTCCCTCAAGAATGTTGTAGCAAACTGGTATTCAAGACTCCTGCCAAAATGTATATACTCCTGCTAGCAGCTCAAAGAAAAGTTCTTGTTGAATTTCCAAGGGTTCCAAGCGGAGCTCAGCACGGAAGAAGATTTCCTGTCATGTGCCCAGTGTGAGAAAGAAACATTGCCTAACTTCTACCAAATGTTTCTGCAGTTAAAAGCTCAAACTCCGGAAGTTTCTGACAAAAGTCATTACACAAGCCATCAAAGCATTGTGAGTCGGGTCCTTACACAGTCATCTAGTCAGGGAGCAGCTGAAAACAGTCACGGAGCTCTACAAAGAGTTCGTTAAATTCAGCATGTTGGAGGTCCTACACTTCCGCAAGCTTGAGCAACAAAGAAAAGAACCCAAGCATGATGAAGCTTCAAGGTCAGCTCGTTACAATGACAATCAGTGCAACTACCCCAAGCAAGTACACATCATCGACTCTGATAGCTTCGGCCCCCCGGAGAATTGCGAAAAGAATGACGAAGGTGGCATTGAAATACCAAGTCGGCAGAAATGTACTCTCGTATGTCGATGTCATAGTTGTGGCAAGCAAGAAGAAAGCAACTTATATTTCTGACCTGGCAGAAACCTTCACTAATATGCGTGAAGTCGGACTCAAGATCAATCCAGAGAAATGCGTATTTGGGGTAATGAGAGGTAAAGTCCTGGGGTGTTTAGTCTCCACCAAAGACATCGAAGCTAACCCGGACAAGATAAAAGGAATCCTCCAGATGCAACCTCCGCAAACCAAGAAGGAGGACCAGAAACTAACTAGTCGCATAGCAGCTCTGAACATATTTATAGTTATCATGAGTGTGAGAAAGCTTCGACATTATTTCAAGGCTCATACCACAAAAGTGCTAACAACCCAGATGTTGAACGATATCTTTGGCAACAGGGACAACTCTAGTGTTATCAGCAAGTGGGCAATGGAACTCTGAGAATATGTTGTGGATTTCTAAAAATGCAGCGCAAAAAAATCGTAGATCTTGGCCGATTTTGTTGCAGAATGGGCGGAGCCTAGCTCCCAAACATATGGTGCGGTTCACGAATCGCCCTGGTTAGTATATTGTGATGGAGCATGGGGCAGTACTGGAGCAAGAGCTACAACAATACAGATTTCATCCTCTGAAATTAAATTGCACTACGCAGCAAGGTTGCAGTTCACCAACGAGATAGATAAATGCACTAATAACATCGCCGAATACGAAGCTATCCTACTAGGGCTTCACAAGTTAAGAGCCATCGGCGTTCAAATATGCTTATTACACACATATTTGAAGGTTGTGGAAGGCCAAGGAATGTATAGCAAGAGAGGCAACACTACAGGAATATTTAGCCCTTATCTGGAGGATGGAAAATCACTTTGAAGGTTTTACTGTAGAGCACATTGAAAGAAATGAAAACACTGAAGCCAATGATCTAGCAAAAGTTGCGGCTCGCAACACACCAATGCCTGCAGATGTATTCTTCCAAGTAATAGAAGGAGCCTCAGTCAAAACAGTCGTGTCGGGGCCCAGGCTGATCAATATCATAGAAAGGAAAGACTGACGAGCACCCATAATGGTGTACCTTCACCATTATTATGAGCCATATAGTATCAATGAGAAAACAAGAATACAATAATGAACCAAAGTGAAAGTTGTCTAGAGGGGGAGGGGGTGAATAGGCAATCAAACTTGAAAGTCACTTAATTTAAACAAGTTAAATCAAGGGGATCAGATATGTCTGGCCTTAGGGCGAATATGGCTGGCTCAGGTCCGGATATGTTCGGTCAAACAGGTTTACACGCTGCGAAAAAGTAGATCAGGAGCCAAAACTATTAATCTAAGGCCCGATAAGCTTACAACTTGCAAGCAAGACACTAGAGCATATAGAAATAAGGGGAACAACTACTTGTAATCATACTCTTTTTCTCATAGGGGAAGCCCACAAGGGTGTGAGGTTTCTAACAAGATCGAAATCGCTAGCAAAGCTAGCTTCGTATTCGACAAGCGCTGTTAAGCTAAAAAGTGAAGCCACGAGCGAAGGCACACTATCAAACCTCTCGCTCGTTGGCTCAAGCCCTGTAAATCAATGGAAGTCCCAATCAAAAAGACCTCCAACAAAAAAAGAGGCACCCCTAAAAATGCAAGGGGCTCAAAATAACCTCCGACGAAAAAGAGGCACTCTAAAAACACAAGACGCTCAAAAAAACCTCCGATGAAAAAGAGGCACCACAAAAAACTAAGGGGCTCAAAAAGACCTTTGACGAAAAAGAGGTATCTCAACAATCACACCTTTGTCAAACCAAAAATCAAACAAGACCATCAGGTTATCGAAGGCACAGTCTCCTCTAATCGGATGGTCAAAGGCGAGGGTGATGCTTTTCAGTTTGACGGCTGTAGGGCACAAATTTTAGTACCACATTGATAGTTCATAGAGGGCTGCGCTAGCTTAAAAGGCAATTCCCCATAGCCCAAGCAAGCCAGCAGGAGATCTCACAGTTCAGTTGCACAAAGGCAACTGTACCGTGATATCTCACAGGCTTCTTTGCAACGGAGGCCTAAGTGCAAACTAAGCCTCAACCTCAACTCGCGAAGGGTCTCCAAATAC
>VSTD030004717.1:0-10137 GCA_008808055.3 Sporobolus alterniflorus
GCTACACTATTGCAGCCTCCCCTGTCCACACGTCTTGCTAGCATTTAATGTGCCACCCGCCGCACGTCTTGCAGGCGTATGGTGTCAGCTTGTCGTGAAGCATCTCAGAAGATACGCACTCCCCGAAGGGTGACCATGATGGTCATGCTTGGGGAATATCTGTTTATTTTAATAGCTCGTAGACCATTGGGCCTTCAAGGGGCACGTGGCGGTCCCGGAGCTGCCCCGGGCTGGGCAGCGGGAGCTAGAGCCGCAGGACACGTGGCGGCCCCGGAGCTGCCCCGGGCTGGGCAGCGGGAGCTGGAGCCGCAGGACACGTGGCAGCCCCGGAGCTGCCTCAGGCTGGGCAGCGGGAGCCGGAGCCGCAGGACACGTGGTGGCCCCGGAGCTGCCCTGGGCTATGCGGCTCATGCTGAGGTTATGGACACGCGGGAGCGTGTGATTTGCATGCCTCGCCTTTTGTCTTGACCTGGAACTTGTACGCGGGTGTACCCGGTCTTCAGGGTACCGACAACGTGGGAGACTAGGGGCGGCACCAGTTGAGGAGAAGCTCGTGCAACATCGTTTGAGATGGTTTGGACATATGCAACTTGGCCCGTGGAGGCACCAATTCATAATGGGGTAATAAGATGAACTGGTAATAACAAGAGAGGTAGAGGACGACCAATCTTGACATGGGAGGAGTTCGTGAAGAGAGATTTGAAGAATTGGTGTATCACCAAGGAGCTAGCATTAGATAGGAGAGACTGGAAGCTAGCAATTCATGTGTCAGAACCTTGATCTTCGGTTCCGTCCTTTTATTGCCTTTTGTCAAGTTTTTTTTCCTACCCCTTTTTCGCTTTTTTGACTTAGCGTTTTATTGTCTTTTCTAATTTTTTTATTTAGATTTTTTTATCGCCCTTTGTTTTTCCCTTCTTTTTTGCTCTTATTTTATACTTTTTTGGCTCATGTGGTTTTATCTCTAGCCTACCCCAACTTGCTTGGGAATAAAAGGCTTGGTTATTGTTGTTGTTTGTCATTATTAGTTATTTGAATACCACTACCAATAAGTAATCAAAGGGAGTCAAGGGACATTTGGTTGAATTTACGGCCTTGAAAACCCATAAAGAATTTCCACTAAATTATATATATATATATAATCTTTTGAATATGTATACTGGCAGCATGGAAAGCAGAAAATAGCCTGTGTATAATATTCCACTCTGGGATAATGATGAATCTAAACTCCATTTTGGAGTTTTATTGTGTTATAATTTACTTCTTAACCTGAACATACTCCAGTTTCCATTTGTCACTATTTGTTTCACAGGATGTTTTTCATCTTTAGTTAGGTATAGTATTTCATGATTTGTGTTAGATGTTTATACTGAATGCATGATTTTTACCTAGCACTCTGTCGGGTTCTGCTTCTTGCATCATTTACCTGAGTATGGCAGTATGTTGATGTTGGTATGGTGACAATTCATTAGTTTAGGTCTGATTAAGATGGGTTACATTTGTGCTCATAACGTCAACCAGTAGTAGCTGTCTAGCTGATATGGCAAGGCGACTGAGAAAAAGTTCAGATTGAATTCAGTGGTTTCAGATTGAATGATTTGAAGTGAGTTGTTGAATTTTTGTTGTTTTGATTAATTATTAAGGACATGTTTTTCCCATTTTGGGAGTTAGTGTTACGAAACTTGACTACTCAAGAGTGAATTGCTCCTTTGATTAAAATGACTGACCGAGTGCCATTCACGAGCGGAATAAGGGACAGTATCATTTTTTTTCTGCATATCTGTAGTCTAATGCTTGCCCCATCGATAGAATTCTGATTCTTTCCCTCAAGGACGCCCAAAATGGTAATTTCTGGATCACCACATGAAATCAAGAATATAAACATATAGCTTAAGATGTCCACCCGATACTCCATTGGCTAGCTTTCCTTTACACATTTAGCATCTTTATATATGTGAAAGTATAAAGCATTCCTTAGTCGGCCTTACCTGTTTTCGTGCTTGTGGATTCTTCTTCATAACTAGTTCAGTTTTATACTAAAATTTGTAGCTGGAATTTAGGTTTGTATTATCTTCTGCTTGTTTCCTTGCACTATTTTCTTGTCAACCGGTTCTATTAGTCTTATAATTCAAGTTTTGTTTAACATTTACTTGTTTGCTTATAATTCAACATTTTGTTGTTTAACATTTTCTTATCAACCGCTTCTATTAGTCTTATAATTCAAATTTTGTTTAACATTTACTTGTTTGCTTATTATTATCTCCAACCTCCATATTATTTTTGTCCCTTAGCACAAATTACCAACAACAACAAAAAATGGAGTTTATACCTTTTTTCAGAAGTATTACATGGTATGTAAATTGTGATATTTGCACATGAGTGATATTGGCTAATTACTTTGGAGGAATATGAAAAAGCCTAGACATTTAGTACTTGCAATTTGTTGAATAATGATAATTTGATATTTTTCTAACCACATGATTGTTTCAACTACTCAAGGTGCTTGAAGTTTTTTGTTCCTCCAATGAATTACTGGGGCTCATCCACAATGCCGACACTGCCTACCATTCTAGGCAATTTACATCCGAATCATACTCCGATCATTTGGTCAAGCATGTACCATTAATCTGTGAGCAGCTACAGGTAGGTAAATGAATACATTGTCTATCTTTAGCTGTTTCATGTGAAAGATACCTGACACTCCACAATTGACGTGCACGGCATCATTGGAATTTAATGCAAAAGTCCACAAAAACTACAATGGTACCACAATTTGGAAGTCTTTCTAACTCTTTCTAACTCTTGATGTATTCTATGATATATTGCAGGACTGGGAGGGCGGTTTGTTAGAGAGTGATGCTGATGGGTCATTCTTGCATGTGCATAGTAATTCTGATCTGGGGCTTTTTAGTGTTGATGAGGAAGGGGCTTACAACTTGCTTCAGGTAGTATTACTATATTCTTGGATTAGCAATTAGCATTACAACTTTACCAGTGGGATCAATCAGTCGTACAGACTGCGGTTTCATTACATTGGGTGCTTTATTTCACATGCAACAAACAAATGATCATTTAACCTAGAGTAAATTTCACAAAACTGCAGCTAGTTTAGCAAAACTATCATAAAACTACAGATTTAAGTAGTTGTATCGTAAAACTACATGTTTTTACATATTTATTGTACCCCTCTATCACAAATCTACATATTTAAGAAATTGTATAAAAAAACTACAAATATAATGTGCATGAGTATCACGAAACTACAGATTTTTGCCTGATTTTTTTAGTGTATTACTTTACCTTTACTGATGTTCTTGTGTTATTGTTCGAATTAGTGGGCCGCATTTGCCCTGCTAGTATCAATAATCTAATAGCTAGCAAGCTAATATTATATCATCTTGGTTGTCTCATTAATTTACTCATATCTCTGTTATGTTATCATTGTCATTGATAGAGTGTTTCTTGTCTCTTAGTGCTTATGGGCTGCTTTGTTCCCTTAGTGGACTGCCATGGGCTGGTGTTTGGGGAGGCCCAGCCTCCT
This sequence comes from Sporobolus alterniflorus, assembly GCA_008808055.3. NCBI lineage: Eukaryota > Viridiplantae > Streptophyta > Magnoliopsida > Poales > Poaceae > Sporobolus > Sporobolus alterniflorus. Next base: position 3,539 of record VSTD030004717.1, read on the forward strand.
ATATACATGCACTCCAAACCCTAATGTCAATTCAGTGGACAACTTTGCCCTTCCTGCATGGTATCAAGCTGCCTTTGATCCCGAGCTGCCAGGGGCTAGCATCGCCGCCAGTCGCTGGCCTCTCTCCCCGGCGTTCCTCCTCTCCTTCCCTTCCCCCAGCCCATCCCACCCAACTTCGTCCGCTAGCACAACACAAAGGCTCGCCGGAACTGCAGCAACATCGGCGTCCTCGAGCTACCGCCTCTCATCGCAAAGTTGTCTTTGGTCGCCTCGATCCGACGCCGCCAACCCTCTTTCCTAAGCTGCTGCTGCCGATCGCTACCCTACCTGAACCATGGCGGCCCTGCCCACCCCTGAGGACGCCATCGCATTCACCTCCGAGGCCGCCGACCTCTATCCAATGGCTCTCGCCACGTCCCTCATGACCCCACCACCGTTCGGTCTGCTGCCGCTGCCGTCGTTGGGGACGTGGCACGGTAGGAGCTCGGCACAGCCCAGGAGCCGGCTCCCACGGGCGCTGCCACCTTGGCGGAGCCTCCTGCTCTCTTTGTCGACACCTTGGTCACCCTCTAGACTGCTGCCCAGGCCGCCCGTGACCGTGCCGCCGCAGCTGGCGCCACGTCTCAGGATGCCAGGGATGTGGCGGCCGCCCTTGAGCTCTAGGTTGCTGAGCTCAGTGGTGCCGCCCCTCCGCAGCCGTCGCCTGGTCTTCTTGCAACACCACTGACGCCTCCACCCCCTCATCACTGCTGTCGTTGGTGGAGGCCTCCACCATCGCCAGCCTTCACGCCCATGCCGCCGGTGTCCACAACATCTAGACTCTGGTGATCGTCACCCTCGATGTCCACTCTACATAATACTCCCTTTGGCGTGACCTCGTCATGCTGATGTTGCAACACTTTGCCCTTGATGACCACGTCACCGTCGACACCACTCCTTCCGCCACCCTCAACTGGCTGCGGATGGACAACATCGTCCTCTCGTGGCTCTTTGGTTCACTCTCCGTCGACCTTCAGGTGACTATTAGTGAGCATGGTGGCATCACTTGTCAGGTCTGACTTGCCATTGAGGACCAGTTCCTCAGCAATCACGAGGCTCGCACCTTGTACCACACGCAGTTACGCAACTTCGTTCAAGGGGACCTCTTCATCAACAACTATTGTCACCGACTGAAGACCATGTACGATGACCTCTGTGACCTCGGTGCGCACATCGACGACCGCACTCTTGTTCTGAACCTCCTCCGTGGGTTGAACAAGAAGTTCGATAGCTTGAAGATGGTCTTGAAGCGGACCAAGCCGTTCCCGTCCTTTAGCGAGGCGTGGAACAATCTCTTCCTAGAGGAGCTAACGTTCAACGCCGAGGCCACCTCTGAATCTGCCTCTGCCTTCACCACCTCCAGTGGCCTGCAGCAACAACACTAGACCTCCACCACCTTCGGTGCTCCACGTGCTCTGTCTCCTTATGGCGGTGGTGGCGGCGGTTGCGACGGTGGTGGTTCGTCTACTTCTAGCAATGGCCAGGGCAAGGGCAAGGGCAACCCTTTCTGGCCCTCATTCTACAACCCTTGGACTGACACTATCAACATGTGGTCGGGCCTATTCACAGGTGCTCCTCCATCTGGTCCACCTCAGCACCAGCCTGCCTTCGTCGCTGCACTACTCCACGGCCCTCTGGCACAATAGGCGGGGGCCTGGTTCACACCTCCCTTGGCACCTCTCCCCCTGCCTCGAGCTCCGCCTCCATAGCCGCCATCTTGGACATCGTGGTCTACAGAGTGGGGCCCGCCAGCTCCTTTGGCATGATGGAGTCCTCCTACCCCAACCCCGCCACTGATTGGGTGGCAGACTTTGGTGCCTCCAGTCACACCACACCCTACCCTGGTAACATTGACTCTTCTCGTCCTCCCTCTTCTGCTCACTCTGCCTCCATCATTGTTGGTAATGGCTTCATTCTGCCCGCCACCTCAATAGGCGACTCGGTGCTCCTCGAACCATTTTATCTCAATGAGATCCTGGTCGCCTCTAATTTCATCCAGAACCTTCTTTTCGTTCATAGATTTACCACCGACAAATCTTGTTCTATGGAATTTGACCCATTTGGTTTATCTGTGAAGGATCTGGCGACTTGGAGCATGATTGCTAGATTCGATAACCCCGCCCCCTCTACACCATTCAACTACGTACTTCCGCTACCTCTGCTCTAGCTACCTAGTTGTACACTCTGATTGCCGCGGCGTCCCCTTCCATCTGGCATTGCTGCCTCTGTCACCCTGGCTATGACATCCGCTCCAAGTTGTCCTGCACCTCCGTGATTACTTGTCTTAGGGCTTCCGATCATTCACTGTGTCATGCGTGTCAGTTGGGTAAGCATGTTAGACTTCCTTTTCATAGTTCCTCTTCCAGGGTTGTATGCCCTTTTGACTTGATCCACTGTGATCTTTGGACATCTCTTGTCATGAGTATTTCTGGTTATAAGTACTACCTGGTTATTCTTGATGATTGTACTCATTACTCCTGGACTTTTCTGATGTGACTTAAATCTGACACTTTCCCCACTCTCTCACTTCTTTGCCTATGTTTACACGCAGTTTGGTTGCACCATCCGCAGTGTCCAGTGCGACAACAGACGAGAGTTTGATAACTTCTCCCGTACCTTCTTCCTCTCCCACGACGTCCAGCTTCGGATGTCATGCCCCTACACCTACCCTCAAAATGGTAAGGCCGAACGTATGATTCACACCACCAACGATGTCATGCGCACCTTGTTGTTTCAGGCTTCTCTCCCAGCCCGCTATTGGGTTGAGATCCTTCACACCGTCAACGATGTCATGCGCTCCTTGCTGTTTCAGGCTTCTCTCCCAGTCCGCTATTGGGTTGAGAGCCTTCACACCACACCTATCACCCCAACCTCTTTGCCATCACTCCCCACAAGCTCGTTCCACGCTCTTTCTGGTGTGTCTTTCTCAGCTACTCCTCTGAGCACAAGGGGTACCAGTGTCTTGATCTTTCTTCGAACCGCATGATTATTTCCTTGTTCGTTGAACGTTTTTCTGTAACTTAATATCTCCTTGTTTATTTATCCGATGATAGATTTGAATGACCTAGAAAATGTTCACACAAAGAAAGGAGTATTGCACGATTGGTCAATGTATTCAACGGAAAAGGCTATGACGATGTTGATACCTTGATCAAGCATTAACGATTCCGTAGATTAGGCGGCGCCGGGATCCTCGACAGCAGTTGACTGCTTGCGCATGGACCCGCGGCATCGACTGCTGAGGATCCGGTCAGGTTAGGTGATGCATTTCTTTCCTCCCAACCATTCTTGATCGTCGTCGTTCCTACCTCCATAAAAGAACAAAAAATGAAAAAGAAAACTGATGGCAGGAATCAACTTATTCGGATTCTTTCAGCACGATCGAGCATGGGGCCATGGCTGCCACTACTAGGTTGGTAGAGCGCGGTGTGCGTACTGGGCGAAGGAGATAATCTGCATCCTCCAACCTGTTTGTGAGATTCTCTTGATTCTGGTAACTCCGCTTTGTACCATTGTAAGTGCGATACCAGCTGGTAAGACAGGTTAGCGATCATGGTGACCAGTACGGAATTTCAGTTTCTTTCGGCCAAGGAACATTTCCAACAGGTCAATGGATGGAAACGCATGCGCAAGTAAGAGCTGCGCAGAATCTCCAGCTAACCATCGAGCCATATGCACGTCGCTACAGACCCTAACAAACAGGAGCGATGTCTCTCTCCGGCCTGCGCCACTGGAAGAAGACGAGGACTATTATCGTATTCGTATCGGTTTCAGAACATACTGTAACAAACGACCTTCCTTACAGTATCTTGGTAGGAGTATATGTACCTGCTGCTACGGTAAAAAACCAGTACTCCTACTGCTCTGCTCTCTTGAATCAGGGAGGATTTTGTCACATCCGGTGTACGGATGATGGGACCTCTACGTCCGGAGTCCAGCGAGGCTGTCCTCGTCGTCCGGCTGCATCCATTTGTTAGGTCCCTTGTCTCCACTCCTCTACACGAACGGAAAATATCTCAGGCCTGCCAATTAAAATGAACACAATATCATCGATTGGTTCTGCTTCGTTCTGACTCTGTAGTGTGTCAGGCCAGCAAGCTGAGATTCATGTGCACGTCAGTCAATCCGCCGATACTCCATGTTCTTCCTCAATACTATACAATACATCCGCCACCTATTTCGTTCATTTCTTCTTTTCCAGTTTCTTCAATGGACCTAGCTAGAACGAAAAACAGAGGACGAGCAACTTGTTCTAGTGTGCTTTCGTGTTTCATGCAATGCAAGGATCCAAAAGTAAACGGCTGGTAAGAAAGGTCGAAAGAGACAAGCGCAGAGCCGAGCGCCTTGTCTGTATCGAGAGATCAGTACCTGAAACGCAATGGGCCCAGTGCCAGCGATGAACGTACGTGCTCGCCGCCACGAAAATTATTGAATCGGACGGCTATTCATGGTGCATACAGCTGATTCTCATTAAGCCACGCCAAATTCATGAATAATGATTCTAGTACTGTATTTGGCAGCACCAGCACTGGTACTGTGCGCGTAGAAGTCGTGTATTTCCATTTCTAGAACGCTGCTGTGGGGTTCGTTAGAACTGTACTACTGGTTGCTGTTGAACCCAGATCTGATCAAATGCTGAGGATCGATCGATCCAAGTCATTCGCTGTTGATCATGTGGTTAAGATGAGATAAAAAATATATAGTACTGTAGTAAATATTATTTATGGTGTTGTAGCAAATTTACGGTACTGTAGCACTTGCTAGATTTGAGACATCAGATCTTGATCGGACAGCCAAATTCATGACATTTTAGCTGTAGTGCACAAATACAGAGGATCTAAATCCCTCAACCACCTGGCTTATGTGCTTTACCCCTCCGAAAACCTCGCTCTCCAATAAACAGTGCCTTGTGAACTCGATCATGGCGCTTTTATTATTGTTGAAGGACAGGATGAGACGCGTAGCATGGTCCTTCACCTATAAGCTCATGAACATGTAGATGTAGTAGCAGCAGTTACCATCCATCGCCTGTAATCTCAAGACTTTTGTGATTTGCTGATGGGATCGATCGACGGATCAGAGAGCAACGGCTTACCAGTCGGATCTACCAACAACCCAGCTAAGCTCGCTCCTCTATCTCTAGATCAGGATCACTCTACTTTGCCTGTGACTCCTGAAAGCCATCTTCTTTCCAGAAGAAACCAGCCTCTAGAAACCGAAAAAAAAACAAACTCATCTCCGTAACTCATTCAACGCATGTGCACTGACTCTCTTCAATGCCTGGCTTCTTCGTCAGTCCAGTAAGGTGGTGACGCGATTCATATTTACCTTGTTCATTTGCTCACCAATTCTTTTTTTTTTCTTGGCTGGACCAGCAGGCAGCTCGCTGGTACGGTGTTCTCCGTGTCCACCCAACTACAAATGTTGCCTCTGCATTTGCGCGCGTCCGAACCGTATCCGGTGCTGTACAGTATTTTAAGTTAAAACTGTATCGATATTGTAGTAGCACGGTAGCACTGATCAAAAAATATTTTACTGGTAATTTTTGTCAGTTTTGCAGCTACAGTATCTATGCCCAACATTTCCTGTTGTAGATACTGTAGCTCCGGTGCTGAAACAGTTTTACAGCGTCTACTGGCAGGTACTTTATCTACAGCTGGTCGGTGGTGTGGCGCTGTTGCTAAGGCGCCCCCTACCCCAGGGAACCGACCTGTCTTGTGTACTCTCGCCCGTTCTCTCCTTCAATTCTCAGACACAGCACAGCGCTACTAGTCACATTTGGTAGGTACGTAACGTGTAGGAAATCAAGAGGAAATATATTTCATATAAGGACCAACAGTGCACAATTGTTTATTTAAGTTGATTAATGCCGCGTGCTACTTTGATCATCATCCTTATTTGGCTGGAATTTGAGGAATTCTTTTATTTTAGAGGGCAAGTTTTTGAGAAATTTACTCATGATGTTTTCATATCTCTGAATTAATTACAACCTTCCATGAGTATACAGGGACAAGGAGGAGGCGAATATGAGTGAACATGGCGATTGGCGAAGCGTTTTATAGTCTCTCATAGTTTCAAAAAACAAGCTAGCGATTCCTTTTTCACACTAAAAATGAAATAATTCATCCCTGTCCTGAGCTGTACTACCTCCTTTTGTCATCTTTTGGAGAGAAACGAACTGACAGAACTGTGGACGACTCATGCACAGTAATACTGGACAGCCATTGCATGGCCTTTTTCCTGCCATCAGATGGTTGAGACTTGAGACATTGTCTTCTATGAAAGCTAACCCCTCCGCATGCCCAGTTGGCAGTCTGGGTCACAACTACTGTTAGGTCCCGAAAATACTCATTGACTAAATATATACATGGAAATTTTGTTGACACAGTTCTAATAATGTCTATGTTATTACAAGCATAATTTCTGTCTAGTACTATTCATCAAAATAAATTTACCTTACCGGACCTAGTCAAATTGAATCGCCACAATACACATCAAACAGCTTCTCAATGTTGGATTGAGCCAATACAGATGTAGTAGTGAGGAGCTTCTTCAAAGTG
>VSTD030004718.1:0-10136 GCA_008808055.3 Sporobolus alterniflorus
CTGTCTTGTCCAAGACAATCTTCACAACAAAGCAAAGGAAGAGTAGGCTCCACTGAATTGAGCTATCTACTTTCCAACGCATGTTTGCTCATCAGAAGCAATAAAGAAAAAAATGCAGAAGTACTAATCTTCCTTTCCGGAAACTTCATTTTAGTTTTTTTAATAAATAAAAAACTCCAGAAGCAGCAGCAGTGAAATTGCACGACCTGTCTGTGTCCCCCATGAAACCACATGTATTACCAGGGTTGTCCCTTTACTAGTGTTCGGTTCTGCCTGATATTACTGGTTTCTTCTATTGTTCTTTGCTTATCAATGTTGGCTCTTGCAGGGGACGATCCAGAGGAAGTGAAGGCAAGGTTGAGGTATTGGGCTCAAGCTGTAGCATGCACTGTCAAACTCTGCAGCTAATGGAGGCTGTTTGTCTGCTGATTCATCACATAACGTATACGCTATGACGGTCCGAACTGGAAGTTGGTTGAGGTTGAGGAATCTGCTTATAGAATGGGTTTGGGACATGCATGGGGAGCTGTTTCTGCTTCGTGGCATCGAAGCAACAAGTGATCACCGCTTCTGACAAACTTTGGAGGGGCATGATCTTCAAAAACAGAGAAGAGAAAAGGTCCGTGTGATTCATGGTCTGGGCTTCTACGATACAGAGAAGCTTGCCATTCCCCGAGGGTGGTCTGCACACTGCAACGGTTGCAAGTGCAAAGGCCTTCTGTCTCTTTTACTTTCTCTTGTAATGATCACTAGGTGCTCTAATTGTTGTAACTTGTAATGTTCCGGGTGCAGTTTGATTGCCAATCCAGGGGTTGATTAGTTCCTTTTTTTCCTTGTCGATGTTATGTCTGGTTTAGTCGTAGAATATACTGTATGTTATTTGCATTAAGTGATCTGTAGATTACGATGTATTACAAATTTGCAAAAAAAAGAGCTGAAAGTTTAGTTGGTTATCAATCGTTGCCTATCAAGTTCGGTTATGCTTTTTTTCAAAAAGAAAGAAACAAAACAAGTTCAGTTCTGAAAAAGGATTTATGCATGCAGGCTTCAAGCCTGTAAACTGACTAATACTAGGAAGGTTATCCTGCAAGAATATTCAGTAAGGAGGACAAGGATCAACTGTTAACGCCACACAAATTACATATTACTCTTTATCTGATCCATTTACTATTTTCCTAACCTATCCTGCTACAAGTGATTTTACCATCGCATGATCTTTTTGATACAGTTCATCAGGTTAAATAAAGAAAAAAGAAATATTGTCGGTGCGTGCCAGTCCGCACACGTGCCGTCCACACGGCTCCCGATGATTCAGAAGCTTCCATGTGGAGCCTTGACTCGGTTACGCTAACCCAGGCCTCGTCGTACCTGCAATGAATTGATCTTCCCCTTAACCAGTTCGGTATCGCCACACCATGGTCAGATCTAATACCGAAAACACCCTTTGCCTCTTGGAAGACACGTGAAAATGCGGCCAAGTGCTGGGGTTAGTTTTGGAATGCCAGCCCTTGCTTGTCCGGGTGTTCTCCACTTTGTCGGTTCATTCCTCAGCAAGTCAGCTCACCACGGTGACGATGGTGGCCGCTGCGGAAGCAGAAATGGCCGTGGCAAGTTTCACTTTGAGCCCTCTATTTTCTGTTTGTTTCAGGGTGCAAATTTTGTTCTTTGATTTTGCATTAGGCAACCTAGATATGAAAAAAACATACTTTCTCAGTCTCATAATAGATGTCGTTTTAGAAATAAAGTAATAAAGTGTACAAAAAATAAGAATAAATAGAGGAGGAAAGGTAGAGAGAGCCGTGTTGGAAAGTGAAATTGACATCCTTTATAATAGGTCTAGAAATACATTTTTATAACAAACCAAGGCTTATTGCAAGCAAGGTTCACATAAATACAAACTGCTTGTTTGTTCTAACAGAGAAAATCGAGTGGTGAATTACAGAGCAAAAAATTATTTATGATACTTTATTCTTTTCTTTTTATGTATCGTTGACTAGTTAAAACTACTAAATTTAATTTGCAAGAATGCAGTGGTGACACCTGTGAATGTTTGTGGAAGCGAGGGCCTTTTAACAAACGGGAAGCTGACGGAAAACCCTTTCCCCTTTCGTCGCCGTGGAATATCCATTTCCGGTCCCCTCTTCTCCACTCCCCATTTTCATCTCCCCCCTTCCCACGACAAGCTTCGACTCGCGATCGCCTCGGTCCCAGCGAGCTCCGATGGTGGATGCGCTTGCCAGCTGCTAGGGTGCATGTTCCCGGCCTCTCCCCCGGTTCATCCCGGCCCGCTCCTGATTTTCTCTTGATTTTTGTCCATTTCCCTCCCTGATTTTCCGCCGTTCTGGACGTAGCAGATTAAAACCGCAGGGTTTCGTTGAGCCTCCCGCGGCGTCGGTGTCAGTGATGAACTGGGAGGTGGAATGCAGCGTGTGCCACGCTATGGTACCGGTGCCGACGGCGGTGTCGAAGGCGTATGACAGCCACCGGAGCACCGTGTCGTCGCGGCAGCGCGCGCTCAACATGCTCCTTGTCTCCGGCGACTGCGTGCTAGCCGGCCTCCAGGCGAAGGCTGCATCTCCTCTGCATTTGGCCTGATTTGATCATTTCATTCATTGCTGTGGAGTGCGAAGTTTGGTGTAAGCATGCAATCAACCCCTCACATTCATTTGATCATGCAATGCTCTGTTAGGGGGACTTAAGTGCATAAATCCAACTACTGTTAGATGAGTATCTAATTGATATGAGTGGTTGATTGCAAGTTTGCACCAAAATTGTGATTGCACATCAGTCATTCTCGTTGTTCGGACTCTCGAACCATTACTGATGACTGATTGTTGCGATTACTGCATGAGGGGGCAAATTGAATTGCTTACATTTTTCTTTAATTTCTGATGTGTCAGTTGGTGAAAGGATAGCATGAGTACTCTTTGTAACCAGGTGAATTTAGGTAGCCATAGTGAATGCTGTTGGTACAAGAATCTGAATATTGCAATGCTGAAAACACTCTTGTGGTTAAAGACCTGTTTTTTCTTCTTCTGAATTTAGTAGAATAGAAATGCAAAACTGTAATGCCAGTGTGCCTCCCTTCGCTGCTGTTACTAGTGCTCTAAGTACATTCACGAACTGCTAGGAAAAGTCTAGCATTTTATAATTATTATCATAATAGTTGGCATTCTACCCTCATGTTCACTTAGAAGTGCTAACTATTGGTATATTGCAATGACTTATCTGTGCATACCACATTGCTAAAAAATATGGCCAAGAATTTAAGTTAATTGTATGCTTATCATGTTGTACATTATTAAGTTGGTTTGACATTTTACTGCCTCTATTCCCCCTTTTTTGTAGCCCATATTAGTATACATGTGTAAAGTGGATGGGAAATTCAAATTTAGCCCGATCAGCGTGAACTTCTTGACCGAGATTACCAAAATCATCTTTGCCATCATCATGCTATTAGTCCAGGTAAGTGACATCTCCATTTTAGTGCTTTGCTTACCATAATTCATCGATATCCATATTATTTAGTCTGGCATCACTGAAGCGATATCACTTGTTATGTCATTTTTGCATGGCTTTCATCATGCAGTTACACTAATATGGTGCTAAACTGCTAATCTTGTTCATTAATATTCTGTTTAGAATTCTCTTGTTTCATTGCAACTCTTACTGTTTTAGAATTCAGCTTACACTAACATCTTTGATGTCCTTACTGAATTAGTTTTGTCTTTTGTGTTTTGTAGCCTAGACGCTTAAATGTGGGTGACAAGCCACTTCTCACAGTGTCAACGTTTGTTCAGGTATGTGACCTCATGTTGTGTCATGATTATACCTTGGATAGATCTGGTCAATTACTTCCCTGATGATTTGAATTCTGAGAACTGATTGTTCTCTTTGAAAACACATGTTCCTCTCATGTTGGATGTGTTCTGGCTCAGTTTATTAGAAAGCTCATGTTGGTTTCTATAGAAACTGGCCAGTGAGTCGCTTACTACTTCCTGAGGTTCATAGGCCTGTCTTCATCTGCAACAAAATATAACTGCACGAAGTTTGTGATCTTATATCAGACATTAACTATCCTTGCTCACTTCGCAGGCTGCTCGCAACAATGTTCTTCTTGCAGTTCCTGCTTTTCTCTATGCTATCAACAACTATTTGAAGTTCATAATGCAGGTGAAGCATCCATAAGCACCATAGTCTGGATTTGGTGTAATATTTTCGTTTTATCTGTTGCCAGAAACCAAAATAGTGCAGTCTAAGAGCTATTTTAGCCTAACTTTGATCTCGTACATATTCTCTAACCACTTATGTGGTTTGTGCAGCTGTACTTCAATCCTGCGAGCGTGAAAATGCTGAGTAATCTTAAGGTAAAATGGTTTTGTATTAGTTGCTATTTTAGCTAGCCTCATTAAAACAACCCCTACGGATATTAGTAGATTACTAGAAAGATGGGCGACCTTGCCGCGTCTGCTGACCTGTCATGGATTTATGAGAAAACTTAGTAGTAATATTTTGGGTGCATGTTGTTGCATTATTGCTCGATTGTTGTTCCGTGTACTGGTGCACGAAAGTGTATAAACGCACTAAAAATACTGCTGTATCCTCCTTGTAGTGTGTGGTAGTGCTTGAAACCAACAGAATCCAATCCATGGCTATGCAGGTGACATGGATATTCCTGCCAACTCATTGTGAGATTTAATTTTGCATTTTCAAGCAGCAAATATCATTCAAATAATATGATTAATATCTAAGTTGACATTATAAAACACATATGTTGTTATGGCTGAGATTGGGGACAGGAGGGTGCTAGCTGGAGGCAGCTGACGTTCCCTCTACCTGTGCCAGAGACGAGTGGCGTGTAAGGAAGCACAGAGACGTGGGCTTCGTTGCCTGGTGATGGAGAGGCAGAGGCGGACCTTCGCTGCAACAGAAGGAAGCTAGGAAGAAGGGTCCAGAGAGAGAAGAGGGAACGTTGGAATGTCAGTGTTGCTTAGTTTTTACAGACCGGGCAGTGTAAATCAAATCAGGCTACAATCCGATGACTCAAATGCTAATGACTGACGTGGAGTGATGTAGGAGAAATTGCGCCAATTTAGATAGTAAAAGATGTGCCTGCAAATACGTGCATAAGTCGGTACACCAAGCCACTGTTGCATGCATGTGCATATATGTGCTTTTGGGCATGCATACTCCTATTCCTTCGGTGTTCAACATTTGTTTGGACTTTGGAGTTGCACATGGTATACTTTAAGCATGGCAATCATGTATTCATGGTATTCGAGAAAAAATGTATTCATGCTATATTGACATTACAGGTTCTGATAATTGCTTTGCTTCTAATGAGGAGGCGCTTTTCCACAATCCAGGCAAGTTTGCTCTTAATTTTTGTACATCTACTTTTCACTACTCAATTAAAAATAATCCAAACTTAGATAATTTATTGATCTTGCAGTTTCAACTGATGTAATTCACAGATACTTATAATTTACAATTCTAACATCTAGATTAGTCTCTTAGTATGACTTTTCTCAGTGACTCTACAATTTGTGTAATTTATAGCATGCTTTTGTATATTGACAGTGGGAAGCCCTTGGTCTTTTGTTGATCGGAATATCCGTCAATCAGCTTAAGTCATTGCTAGAAGGTTCTAGCACTTTAGGGTTTCCTGTTGCAGCTGGAGCCTACCTGTGCACACTATTTTTTGTATGTTTGATTTTCTCATAATTGAGTTCTTTTCTAACCTGGATAACATGTGAATTGAATCAGAGCGAAACATGTCCAGTGAAACAGAGGAAGTTTGTTAAACTGTCAGGCTCAGATTTCATTCCTGCGCTTGTTTCTTGTATTTACAACATAAGCATGCCATTCTAGCAATCAGTTTCTACAGCACAGTATTACATCTGCGCTGGATGTTAGCTATAGTACTCACCCATTCATCCCTTTGGCACAATTCTTGGGTCCTCCTATTCAGTACTTCCAGGTTCGAGTCATTGTTTCTGTTCAATCATACTAATTTGTTGAGGTTCACTTTGTTTCTCTCAGAAACTTAAGCATATAGAACTAAGCGATTAAGAAATCACAACTTATACTGTGGATGAATCAGGACAGAACTAAGCACTTTGGGACTGATCTATACATTCGCATTGAAATCATATAGGCCTTTCAGTTCATTTGGTTTGAAAGTAAAAATTGCAGAGTGACGTCTGACATGCTTAGCCTACCCCAACTTGCTTGGGAATAAAAGGCTTGGTTGTTGTTGTTGTTGACGTCTGACATGCTTGTACTCCATTGTCAATCAGGTAGCTGTTCCTGCATTGGCTTCAGTTTACAATGAAAAGGCTCTGAAAAGCCAGTTCGATACCAGTATCTATCTTCAGGTATGACTATCCTAAGCTGTCTTGCTAATGCTTTTATTGATCTATCTGAATCTGCCTTCTGACCGTAGTGTTCATCTCATGTTTTCAGAACTTATTTCTGTACGGATACGGTGCAATATTTAATTTCCTTGGGCTCACGATTACTGCTATCATCCAAAGTAATCTCCTTGGAAGTAATATGCTTATTGCATTGTGCTACATAAGCTGGTTTGGACCTATTGTATTGTTTTTATCAGGATTGTCAATTACTCAACTATTTAAATACTAGCTGTATTAGAGCTCGAGTCTTTTATCTGATATACTGGTTCAATAAAAAAATGTAACCTAGAGCCTATGATATCCAACTCTAAATCAACTGATTGAAACCTTTCTTTTTTATTTGTATTCACTTTCATTGTAAGGTTTACATCTGTCTATTCTTCTGGAATGCCACCATTGGATAACACACCTTGTAAACTCTTGTGACTGAATCGTGTTGAAAGCTTGAAATTGTTGCCTAACACAGCCACTTACCAGCGTGTGCTTTGAGAAATCAGCTGCTGTATAAATTTTTCAGGGCCCAGCAGCTTTAATATTTTGGAAGGACATTCAAAGGCCACAGTGTTTCTTATTTGCAACAATGCTGCACAGGGCATATTATCATCATTTTTCTTCAAATATGCAGGTATGTTGCCCACAGAAATACAAAAGGAACTCCTCGGTTCTTGTTCGATGTGCTATTGAGATATCAGACATTGAATATTGAGTTCAAAGATTATAAGTTCTCACAAGTAGCTTAGATCAGTGACATGCATGTTGGTTGCTCCACTAGGATTTAACCAAATCAATGTCTTTTGCAGATACAATTTTGAAGAAGTACTCGTCGACAATCGCTACAATCTTTACTGGAGTAGCTTCTGCCGTGTTGTTTGGTCACACGCTCACTATAAATTTTGTTCTTGGAATATCAATAGTAATTATATCTATGCATCAGGTAACTTGCTTTCATTCTTGTAATGAATTGATAGTGTTAGTTTCCCTTCTAATATTTCTGCTTCCTTTTGTTTGTTAAGTATCTTTCTAACCAAATTAAGGATGAAGTGCCAAGCACCAAAATCAAGATGACAGATGCTCGCAATAGCAGGTTTGGCATTCTTATAAATATTCTGTCATCTGCCTTTCGATCTTTGGGAGCCATTCAATGTTTTATATTGTAGTCGCATATTTAAAGCAGTGCATTTTGTCTCATTAACTGGACTTTCAATTCTGTTCATAACGTGTTTGATGGTGCTCAGCAAATTGAAGGAATCTGTGTGTGTCAATGTGACTGATTCAGCTGTAAGCGAGGTAAGGAGCTTCTACTTAGGCAACCTCTTCTTCCTGTCAGATTTTACAGCCTAGGTTTTCCTCTTTGCAATTTCGATGTGTTATAACTTTTAACAAGTGAGCATCCTCCATAACATATCTAATTTTTCCCATTTCTGACAGCATTTTCTTTGCAGCCTCGTCAGCTTAGACACTCGACTTCTTCGACAAGGAGCATCATGTAGAGTGGCAGGGAAGTTACATAACATGGGATCGACACGCTAGAGTGGAGAAGTGGTCTTAGTGGTAATTTTGACCTATTATCTTGGAAGACGCTCTGCTGCTCTGCTGTTCCCGGAGGAAGGGTATGCATACGGCGGTTGAATGGTGAGCTTCCTGGAGTAACGGAGGTTACGACACCTCTGGCTTTTGGTGGTAAAATTGATCTGATACGGTTAAGATTAGCTAGTAATGAGGTCTGTTTAGTCTCCCCTTTCACCATTTTTTACCCTCTTGAGAGAACAATCGGCAGTGGTTCTATGGACTACCATTCTTTTAGTGTGGCATCGATGTAAATAGCAGTTAGGCTCCTGCTAAGCAGATAGGTTCATATCATGTATGTACGAGTTGCAAGAGGAGACAATGCGGCATGTCATCACCTTGAGATCTGCCTGTGCTTGGTATACCGTGGAATGGCTTATTCTTACGATTATCAGAATGTTTCAGTTGTTTTATGTTTAGCTGGCAAAGGCGTGTTGCCAAATAAACAACGGCGCTAGTGTTACATTTGTGCCTGATACGTGGCAGCCTCTGGCAGGGCTGCATCGAAATTCTGTCGCTAATGAGAGACCCCAAGACATCTATAAAAGCTGCACCAACAGTTTTCTACGGATGAAGTACGGAGGCATATAAATAGTGTTGCAGCTCGATTACATTACACGATCTGATTGAACTGAGTGACTTGAGTGTATGATTTGTTGATGGCATTGCTCATTTCTAGAAAAAATGTAGTATGTACATCAATATTCCAGCCTCTAAGGAGGATCCGATTGTCTTCTTCACCATCATCTCGTCGTCCTCTCAGGGCAAATCGTAGTAGGGGCTTTAATGGTCTTACCATAACCTCGAACACCACCTGACCCAAGGTTTCAGTCGACGTTGCATCACAAACACACGTCATCGCCTCATCCTGCTCAAGCCATACTACAGCCGTGTAATCGCACATGAACAATGGCCAGGACACCATCGATGAAGCGTCCACAGCATGGCATATTATTGAAAAATAAATCAACAAAAAAGAAAAGAGCAAGGGCATCCAAGCTACTTCACCAGCATCCATATTTACTCTGATGCATATTTTAAATCATGTGACTCAAATCAGGAAATAGGAATATACACAATTTGCATATATTTGGCCAAAATACAGAGCTGGTCATACGGTCCAGTTTCAGTTTAAAAGATTTATGTGAAGATAAGCCATCGCTCTTCTGTCCTTTCAGTTAGATGCCAAAATCTGAGAGGTCAAATTGATCCATTTTGTGCATTATCCATGCTACTGTTCCTAGCATATCTGCAACCTTGAATAACAGACATTGCAGAGAAACGTGAACTATTTGTCCAAATAGAAGTTGCATTCTGTGCAACTGCAACTTCATTGAACGAAATACCCTGCCCATAAGTGCAAGGGAAAATGGAACTTAATGCATGAACTTACTTTGGTTAGTTGTATATATCAATTCTCAATAGCAGGTGGTTGTGCAGGAACTGGAATCTGCTTATTTACGAGTAGTGGAGATAACGCCTTGACCACAATGCTCATATTTGGACGGAACTCAGCTTCATATTGCACACACAAAGCTGCCACAGCAGCGAGCTGCAATAGACAAATGAGTGAAAAAAATGTGAAAGGAAGTAGTATGATTGTGAATCAGGTCATTAGTTACTCTAAAACTAGGCACACTGTAACATGGAAAAGGAGGGAGACCTTAGCAATTCCTTTTGGTGGATATTGACCCATCAGTCGAGGATCTACACACTGCTTCACCTTATCTTCAGTTAATCTTGGGGTAGCCTGCAGTAAAAGAAGCAAGACGTTCTCAGTGAACCAGTGTCTAGTGTGAGAGCAAATAATGTCCAAGAAAAGGACAGGGTTGTGTCATGTTATCATCAGACTTCAGGAAATGCTATTTATGCTGCAATGATTGTATAGATTCGTTCATTAGGCAAAGTACTACAGCCTATGCAGCAGATAAACTCCTGAAGAACAGCAGTTGTATTGCAGTCACTTTCTGTGAGTTTGAGAAAGTTCAGTCCAGATGAGATCTAACTATGCACAGACCAAGCCATTGAAAGGGGCGTGGACACACTTTCTCTAACAAATTAAAACATTGTCAGTAGTATGAACACCCAAACCCAACACACCTGATCTTTCTGATTACCCATCTAAGATATTTGTAGGCGATTCTAATACAATTG